>CM076584.1:292073601-292116623 GCA_034641835.2 Pinus albicaulis | reverse complement strand
AAAATAGGCCCCTTTAGCTTGAGAAATTTTGGTTCTCACATCTAACTTGGATGGAAAAGGCTCAAGAATGGTGGAAAAATTATACCATCTAGAAGGATTTCCCATGTCTCAATTCCAACAAAAACTACATGGCAAAAATTAGCTAAGGAAATGGAATCGGGAATATTTTGGAAAAATATTCCAAGCCAAGAAAGACCTAGAGGAGAGAATGGATAATGTCCAGTAATTATAATCCCTCATCGTAGGTCAAAAGAGATCATATAGGGAAGAAGACAACATACTCACATAGCTGGAAGAAATATCAAAAGATGATATTTTATGGAAACAAAAATCCCAAGTGCACCAGCTAAGGGGAGGAGAGAAGAATACTTCATTCTTTCACAAATCCATGATCTAGATTTGCTATATCAATAGGGTAGTCTCACTAAAAGCTCACTAGGGCTCAAGATCCATGCCCATAAATACATGGGGGAGGAACTCATGCATTATTATAGCAACCTTCTATTAGATCTAAAGGTTATCAAAGAGGGAAAAATTAGCAAAAATCACACAAAATATTCCAAATATAGTAACTCAGGAACAAAATTATGAGGCCCTTCTCAAGGAAATATCCTATGAAGGAGTCAAAGCAGTAGTAAAGGAAATTCCCAAAAAATAAGACACTGGTTCCATACAAGTTCACATCAGAATTTTTTCAAGCATGTTATTTGATAATAGGAAAAGATCTCTAGAAACTAATGGATGAATCCTAGACATCCCTATTTGTACTCCCAACCTTAAATGTTGCATTGCTCATCCTAACCAATAAGAAGGAAAATATTGATGAGCCCAATAGATTTAGACCCATTATTATCCCTCTATAGTGTGCCCTATAAGGTTTTATAAAATAATCGCCACTATATTGAAATTGGTTTTACCCCAACTCATCTCACTGGAACAATCTAGCTACGTAGAAGGATGAAAAATCTTGGAACATACAAGGTTTAGGAAGTTGTTTGCATAATTAACAAAATAGTGACATTTCTTAGTACACTCAAGGATAATTTAGTTTTGGCTCAAATTAAAATGAAGTAACAAGAACATCAACATCACTTCGAGCACTATTTTTGAAGAAGGAGATTAGGTGTTTCCTCATCTCCATTCGTTTAAACAAGAATCCCTCTGAGATAAGAGCCACCAAAAACTAGTTCCAAAGTTCTATGCCCCATATTAGATCCTCCAATGCATTAGAAAAGTTTCTTACATATTGGCTCTCTTGGCCTACTTCAAGATCCACCTAATGTTTTATTTGTCTTATTTGAAGAAGGTAGTGGGGATGAACCACCTAGTTCATATTGAACTTCTTGAACTTGATGGAGAAGGCTCCATTTGTTTACAACTAGAGGTAATACTAGTCAAATGAGAGCACTCACTATGTGAACACACGTTTTTAAGGAGTCCCAATACCGTGAAAGAATGAACAACCTAAAGATGTTACTTGAGAATCAATATTTATTTTTACTAGTTTCCACATCTCCAAACTTGAGAACAACATTGCCTACGAAGGATGTAAGGGGGGGGTAGGGGTGATATAAACCTACCCTAACCTCCCTACTTTGGGGTACTTTCAAATTACTTAATTAATGTACAAGGGCATCTTCTTTGTATAAAGCTAGGCAGTTGATGTGTGAATACTTAATGTAAAATGATTATCTTTATTAAATCATGGCACGTTAGGTGCTTGGAACTCATTAATGATGGGACCATTAGTAGTTAGTGTTTTGCTAGCAAGAAGCTATTTATAGAGGTAGAAGGCTATGCAACATTTTGTTTATTTTCTTGTATTTAAGCTCTATTCATCTAGAAATCCCCCCCTCGAACAACATTATAAACATTATAATGACATTGTTGTCTTCTAGAATATTAATAAAAAGGATTTTAAATTTTGTAGGTTCAATGTATTTGTTTATCCTATTTTCTATTCTTCCAATTTATATTTATTTATACACTACTCATAATTCACTATTTCATAATTTAGACTACAACTCCAACAAAAAAAATGTTTTCTTCTAAAAAAAATATCCCTATTTCTTTCACAATCCCTACCTCTCTTACCTAATATAGGCATTCACATTCCATACCTCTCCTCCCTCCCTTACATAATACGCATCACAATCCTTACTTCTCTTACCTAATATTAGGGATTCATGAGCTTTTTGCAGTTACTACCACATCCTCAACAATGATTAATACAAAATCCCTCAAGAATGCAAAGATGTTGCTTCCTTGGATATAAGATCATTATGATGTTGCTCCCTTGGATATCATTATGAAATGGCACTCCAACCTTTTTGATATAGTTTTGCATTTGACTTTGATGTGATCCCCTTATGAAAACCAAAGGTTTCATTAAAATTAATAATAAGCATACATGATCACTTAATATAATATTGTAATGTGAATTGAAACTTTACAAGCATATTATTTTCTCTCTTTTTTTAATAGCTAGGGTGAGACTAAGTCAAGGTACTCAAAAGTCATTAGGAAGATTTTTTGAAACTTAGTTGAGCTTGGATTTATACACTAGTGAGATGTTATCTTGGACATCCTTTGAGATATTTAATTCTCCCAAAAGTAATTTTCATCTTCAAATTCTCTCCATAAAATTTCAACTTAAAACCTAATAAGAACAAAACCATGTTCAAACCAACTAATCTATACTTCATAAATCTTTACAAACATATTTATCATAATTTATAAAATCTTAAATATGTTTTTAACCATATATCCTTACGAACATATTATCATAATGCTTAAAATCTTTGTGAAAGTCCTTCAGAAATGAAGGCTTTATCATAGCTCTTGCAAATGACATCCTAGGTAGGCTTTTCCACAGGAACTTTAATAGGCTATCGAACTAATCGGTAGACTTTCTCATGACTCCCTCCGTCCATTTCGGATGGAGCCCTTTTCAATTTAAAACACTGCCGCATTTGTAGGGAATGGATGTATAACCAATTAAGCTTGCTAATCCCCGGGCGATGAATCAGCAGGTAACTGTTCTCCAAAATAAAATCGAAAGCTAAACGTACAGAGATGCAATTAGAGAATGCAGTAGTATTTAAGTAAGAATTTTTGAAGTTTCTGAGTGATTTTTGGTTGGAATTTGCTGAAAAAGATTGTAATTGTGGTTTAAATTGGGGTTTGATTACATATAAGTATTTAGCATTCCGATTGTGAAGAGTTTATCTCTCAAAACTTGTGATCTCAATAAATTGGTGTCAGATTTTCAGATCGAAAAACAAACAAGAAAAACAGAGTTGCTCTAAATGTGATTTTGTGAAAAAAAAAATCATTTATTTTCTTAAATTCCAACGAGAATTCACTGAAATCATAAATTTGATAGGTAAATTCTACACAATCAAAGTGCTCTAAAATCCACTTTATAACTATCAAACTTTAATATTTTGGTTGTCCAAGTTTTTGATGGTGCTAAATCCATTTCCACCGTCAAAATCATGATTCAAATGCTGTTACTGTAAGATTTCGGAAATTTTTTTGGCCCAAATTCCAGCCAATTTTGGCCGTCTCGGCAATTCCTCCAATAAAAAATAACAGTTTAAATAACACAAATCAAAATTTCACATCAATTTTTTCCACTCAATTCCTGTCAAAAAAAAAAAAAAAAAATCCACCAAAACATCGCATTAAAAACATCTCAAAAGAAACCATCCAGACAATAACACTTGAAAACTACTTTTACAAAACTAATCAGTGATCAGAATGGTTAACATGTAGTCTATCCGCGTAATCATATACTTTGAATATCATGCGATATATGAAGTCCACAGTCTTCCCGTGATGTTCGTAGTCAAGCACAGGGGCACATAAGAAGGATCGGCTGAATTTCGTCTAACACCTTTTCGTACAAAAGAAGGAGCTTGACCAGGAACTTTACATGGCTTTCAATCTTCATCCCATCTATCTATATCCACACAAGCACACACAGAAATAAAGGATTTCTGATATCAGGAAACAGAGCAATTTCTGAGAACGGTGTACAGAGCAAAGGGAAGCAATGGATAGAGAACCAGAAGATCTCCAGTTCATCGGAATCTTTGGAATTGTTGGAGAGGCCTTCAAGATCCTTCGCTCCTTCACCAAACTGCTGGGGGCTATCACCCTCACCCTTATTCTGCCCCTTTGTTTCGCAATTCTGGGGCACCACTTTGTCTCCAAATATCTGCTCAATGAAATCCGTTGGAACGAAATGTTTTATCAGGTATTGGCCGGCACCCCGGCCGGCGACAGGACTATGAGGGAATTGACCTGGGAATGGACAGAGCTCTTCGTCTTTCTAGCGGCCTATGAAGTCTTTGTTTTTGCCTTTTCGTTGCTGTCCACAGCGGCGGTGGTGTATACCGTGGCTTCCATCTATACAGGCAAGGAAATTTCCTTTGGGAGGGTTATGAGCATCGTTCCCAGGGTTTGGAATCGCCTTATGGTAACTTTCCTCTGGTTTTTCTTCGTGGGTTTTGCCTATTACGCGGCCTTCATCTCAGTCTTCTTTCTGCTCATATTCACAGTGAGAGAGAACGAATTGAATTCGGGGATCTTTATTTTTGGGCTGATTCTGATAACCCTGGTCTTCTTCTGTGTGTATGTGTATATAAGCATGGTGTGGCACCTCGCCTGCGTTATATCCGTGTTGGAGGACAAATACGGCCTAGGTGCCATGCGGAAGAGCAAGGATCTCATCAAAGGAAAGCGGATCACGGCCTTCGTGCTGGACATTCTTTACCTCATATTCGTCGGAATTATTGGATGGATTTTCGGATTTGCTGTCCTTCACGGGCACCGCCATGGCGTGGGGAGTGAAGCCAGAGGTGCGTATGGGACAGTCCTTGTTGGGTTGCTGTGTTTTGTTCATTTGATGGGGCTTTTGACACAGAGTGTGTTTTACTTTGTGTGCAAATCTTACCACCATGAGAGCATAGACAAATCTTCTTTGTCAGATCACCTGGAAGTTTACCTTGGCGACTATGAGCCTCTCAAGAGCAGCAACATTCAACTGGAAGACCTACATGCCTCTGTATAGTCTGAAATAATTCTACTCTCTGCAGCCAATATCTAATTTAGGATGGCTAGTTTTATCTGTAACCCAGAGCATATATGATTTCTTATTATAATTGTTAGGGGTGTTTTACTTTCTAGTAGCTGTTGACAAGGGTGCATGTATAGCATGATGGATGTATAGAATGATGGATTATAGTTAGGTAGTTGTGAGGGTTTAATGTTATTGATGTTAAAGTTTCATTGTGATATGATGTTTCATTGGGAACTGCTTTTTATTAGTTATATAGATTATGTTAACTGCTTTTTTTATTCTGAAAAATAGTACATTATATATTTTAGTTATATAGATTATGTTAACTGCTTTTTTTTTTAATTCTGAAGAGTAATCTACATTATATATTTTTTTTTAAAGTAATGAATTATAAATAAATTATGGCTTTGGCCAGTAGTGTTAAAATAATTACACAATCTTCAAAAATGGATTAAAATATTGTTTATTTGAAATGAGTTAAATACTTTTGTTGTGAAGTTATAATTTTTCAGAAGAAAAAAACATAACTTCACATAGTTAGTGAAACAAAGTATCAGCATAGTCTCCAAACAGATTGCTCTAAAGATTATACTAAATGCAACAATGAATGCCTAAATACGTATGCTATTCTTATTCTGAGTCCAAAACAGATAACATACATTGAGTCCAAAACAGAAAATAACAACTTTCAGTATCAGACAAATAATAACTTGAACAGATCAGATTTAATGTGCATGTATTATGGCAATGGAATCAATTCTTCCTCTCTGATGTGGTCGAATTTCAGGAGTGTAGTGAATTTATTTTTGTGTTATCTATAGACCCTATTTTGAAAAAGAGTCAGCAGTCACATTAGCCTTCTGGAATATGTATTGAAAGGAGATGGAAATGAAAAATCCCTGAGAAAATTTATCATAGAAATCTATCCAGAGAGATGTGGGGCAGAAATTTGAGTCATTTGCCAAATTATTAATAAGAATACGTGAATTTCCAAAGGCATGCAGTTGATCCAAGGAAAGATATCTGGAAAACCATAAGAGTTTTATAGGGCTGGTACTTTTGCTCGCATATTAGGCCGTAGTTTAAAAAACCCACCGAATAATTTAGAAATTTTTGTAAGATTATGAAAAATTTTGCCTAAGATTTTTGAAAATTTGGGTTATAGTCGTTAAGTTCAGTATTTTGGGTGCCCTAAAGATTTTTGATGGTGCTGAATCTATTTCCACCATCAAAAATGCAATTCAAACTCTTTCCATTGTGATTACTGAATTTTCGTGATTTAATATTGTAATAAATGTTTTGGAATTTTGTTTTAATGTAAATGAAAGTGTTTTTTACTTTTAATCTTCTTAATATTATAAAGACATAAGTTTTCTTGATTCACTACATTTTAGAAATTGTCTTGTACTTTATTTTAATATGCAACTTATAAAAGTTTGTTCTTATTTTAATTATATTGATTTTCCTTTTTATATAACTTAAAATAAATATATATACTTTTGATTTTTTAAATTAAGATTGACCATATCTTTATGATATGCTAATTTCTTTTATTTTCTAATTGGTTATTGTACTATAGTTTTTTCTTAAATTTAGATGTAATAATATTTCTAAAATTGTTATTATTCTTGCGAAGTGAATTCCATAAATAAATTATGGAGTTGGAAGATGCTCTTAAAAGTGAATGCACACATTCAAACACAATTTTTTTTTCTTTTGTGTTAATATTTGTAATTATGTACCTCCAAGGTAGTATATTAGTTGGTGATGAAGTGTATTGTTAAGGCACTCCTTGTGACATTGTTGTTTTAAACCTTGCCTAATGCGTATACCATGCTACGGGAGTTTGCATTGCACCTATATGTTATAGTGGTAGTAGTTGACCCTGTGCCATGCAAGTATGAACCCAATCTAGTTGTCAATTCCTTTAAACACACAAAAAAATAAATCTGTAATTAGGCAGTGTGTTTATAATGATTAAATGATTTGAACTTTATATAGAAATTATAATATGCCTCATCCTTGTTGTGTTAAGTGTCATATGCATGCCAACGGATTTGTATGAATCACCATTTGCTAAACATGTGGAATCCTTACTCAATGTCCCTAATGAAAAAAGGGTCATAATTAACATCAATGTGTTTACACTATAAACCATATATTTAATACAAGGAATTTCTTCACTCGATATCCACTTGATATCCCTTTAGAATCTAATTTGCACTAAGTAGATCATCTACAACATACTAAAATGTATTCACAATTATTTTCACATGCTCACAATCTCATTAATAATTTCTTTATGACACTATGGATTTGGATACACACTTTTATCTTTCTTTTGAGACTTAATTTGGAGGGTTCCCTATAGTAGTGCATCTTCTTCCTCCTGTGTTCCCATTCTAGTGGCCATATTCAAGTTCTTGTAATTTAATTCATCATGGTTTGGTATAGTTTGTAGGAAATTCGAATTCATTCTATTCATTATCTATTCTAATATTATAAGATAGTTTGTTATTGAATCGTTTCCCACTCCACACTTAGCACAAAATTTGAAAGGATAATCAAGATTTAAGTGGTTGTATTTATAACAAATGAAGAAAAATGTTCTAGAGTATCCACCTTCATCTCTATGTGGACCACCTTAGCCTCTATATCGTCTACCTTGACATCCATAACCACATTTTCTTCAATAGCTTATATTGCCTTTTCCACCTTGTGAAGCCAAATTTTGATTTTTAACTTCTACATAGTAGACAATCTAACAATTCGGCTCATTCCTAGCATTAATATAACAATTTATTATAATGTGGGTGGGTTACTCACAAATTCCACAACACTTAATATTCATTAAATTGTGTGGGAAATATTTTGTAGAGGTTTGTTGTAATTCACAAATTTTGTAATAGTATTCAACTTTATGACATCCTAATGTATATCAATTGACTTTATATTTCTAGTGTCCTTTTATATGAACTTTCTTCATAAATATAATATACCATAAGAGTGATCTTCTCATTATGTGGTCATACAATGATCTTTGCATCATCTCTTAAAAAAAAATCCAGTCGTTATATATTGACAAGTTATCCAATCCTTATTCATCCATTACGCTTTCTTAGGTGTCTCTTCACATTATTTAATCTCATGCATTCTCAACGGTACCCTAATTTTCTAAAGGAAGTGAGTGATAAACCATTACACTAGTAACACTTTGTCATAGTGTAAGGTACCGAGTTGAGTAGATCCTTAAATATATTGTCATGATTCTGATTGACTCATGTTGAACATTTATTTAATTTCTTTGAGTTTTAGAGTTGCAATATGTTTAACATATTGGACCTTAATGAATGTTCTGAGTTTATTATTTATCACATCTTTGGCTTTGTTATGATATTCAATAAATTTAATGAACTAATTCAATGCTCCCCTTCTCAACACACCACACAAAATTGTACCATTTCCTTTCTCTCATAAGTAACATCCATGGAATCCAACATTTTCTCACATATAAATGAGTGCCTATTTAAATATTCATCACCCTCGCATAGAAATAAGTTTCTAGCATCAATGTGTGCTATCGTTATTGTTATTGGATGATTCAACATGAAGGTTGTTGGTGTTGGTGGTCTATTGGAAATTGATTGTTTAAAACTTTTTATTGATGTGTATTAATTGCTCCTTCCTGGATTTCCATACTTATCAAATTACCTTTATCCTATGACATTTGAATCCAAATTCTATCAATGACTTGACCATTTTCATCTAGCTGATTCCAAATAGATGCTAGACCAAATTCAATATGTAACAACTGTTAAAAGAATTTATTGACATAGAGAACTTGTCAACATGTATTTAGTGTTTTAAATATTGTTTATCCCCATTATTGACCTTTATGATTCAACCATTTTTTGATAATCAGGGGACTACCAAGTATACCTCTACTATCTACAAATTTCCATCTAAAATAGGAACCATTGCAACTTCTTCCTCTTTCTGAGTTGATGTTTTAAAACCAATCCAAGGAAGGCTAACAAACTATTGACCCAATTTTCAATTTTCCCATACTTCTTCTCTCCTAAGTTGATGAGGGTCTAGAATTTCTCTTATCTCAAACCACCTTCTTTGTCTTTTGTCTCATTCAATCATTTGCAAATTCACTAAGGGTTTATATTCTTCCATTCTATTTTCAAATATTTTATTTGCTTCTTGACCCAATGCATATTTTCTTTGTATTTAGGTCAACACTTTCTTCTTTTCTTCTTTTGGCATGTTTCATTTTCCATTGGTCTATTTCTTCTTCACCATGTGTTAACTATTGTTTTCCTTATTTAGTGAGACATCTCATGAGTGGCTACCCCACCATATCCAACCTCGACTTGACTCTTAATTAATGATGGTGATCATAACGATCATGCTCGTTTTCTTAGGAAGAAACCCCGCTTTCATTTTTCCAATTGTTATAGATTAGAGTTCTTAAGGGAGGTTGTGCTTCAATAATATTCATGACTCCTTTGTCGACGAAAATTTATGCAATAATATCAATATGGTGTAGAAGAAATTTTCATGTAAACCAATGTAGAATATCCTTTTTACATTGTGCAAGAATGCACATTCTTCAATTTGTTGGTCTTCATGGAAATCTTATGCAATATTTCCAACCCACTCATACAAATCTATTCGATCTTCATTGACTAATTTTAACAGTGACTTCTCATTTGTTTATTTTGTCTTGAGAAAGTGTGTCAAAGAACTTTGTAAGTTTATGGAAATTGACTCTATAAATTTCACATGAGCTTCTATGAAAAACTATGTTTTAGGCTGCATAAGGCTTAGTCAATTTCTCTTGGCATAGTTCTTTATATAATTCTCTAAATTTCTCTCCTTCTATTCACTAAATGCCCCCTCACTCGACATCTATGTGTACATGCAACTAATATACAAGTCCCAAATTAGTACTGCTAGCAATGGAGATAATGTTCTAATCTAAGGAATTACATAGTAAATGTGATTACTAATAGTGTAGTCAATAAGCCGTAATCTAAAATAATATACAATTATGCACACATAGAATGAGGAGAAGTAGAAGTGAAGTAATTATAAAACCAACAAAATGTAACCTTTTATTATAAGATCTTCTCAAAAAACAACCATTATATGTTAGATTCATGCCTATTTATATGTTGTAAAATATGAGACTAGCTACAATTTCCATAAATACACTGATTGGTCCACCAACTAAACTACCTCATCAACTACAACTCCAACTTAACTACTCATTCTATAAAAATTTCTAGTTAACTAATCAACCAGACTCCTCCAATAGCATACAATTGGATTTTAGCAAGCATATTCTAATGAATGCTTAATTTTGGATGCTTATAGCCAATCTTGATGATGAAGAATTTGGTAATCATTTATAGTATCTATATAGGATGGGTGATTACAAAGAGACAACTATTTTTATTTAATATAAGAGGAGGTGTTAAAAGGATAATATAGAATTGAGTGAGTTTAAGGGTCATGTTAAGACTACTAGTGAGCATGTTTCACTTCCCATATTATCATTTTGTTACCTTTCTCATGTTTTTTATATTTAATCATAGGTATTGCACACATTGATCTATATGGGAAAATTAGTTTTGTTATGCTAAATTCCTCTTCAAAATATATTAAAGTGCTTGAGGATTTATGGAGTAAATTGCAGGTTAACCATGAGTTTTTTATGTGTTTTTATGTGAATTTATTGAGCAAATTAACATAAAAAAAACATTGACCATCAGCATATAACAGACATGAACATCACCCAAATAGCATCACAACAACACATGATGTAGGATTTCACCCCGCCTGGGCTACGTCTCCTTGGTCCACCTTCCAATGACTTGGCCCTCTTTTATTATGCTCAAAAGTGTGATTACATACATTTACCATGCTCAAACAACTCTGAAACCTACTCCAATGGCTACATATTTCCCAAAATGTTTGTCTAGCCTCATTTGATCCCAAATTTGTCAAAAACTAAGTAATTTATGGCTTCCCCAAGTGTTTGCACTAACTGCACCCCAAATTCCACCAAATCCGGCACCATCTTACAATTTTGCCTCCAAATCTGCTAACCAAGCGCCATATTGCCCAATTTCCAAGAGAAATTGTCAAGGCGCTAAATTTTCCATTAAGGCCTTAAATCTGAACTATTAACCATAATCACCGTGATTAATTAAAATCTTTTTTAATTAAAAAAATGGATTAAATAAAAAAAATTAACATAAAAAAAATCGGGGGTCACATTAACCACTGGTGGTTAAGGTATTGTTGATCACATGTGAATTGGGAAGTGGTCTGGGTGATGGTCCTAGCCACCGCGCCCCTATTCATGCCATCAGTTCTATGAATCATTGTTTTGAGGGAGACGGGGCTAAGCCCTGGTCCCTTCCCCCCATACTTCTGCCAACCTTAATTGAAATATATAATGTGCCATATGATATAATAAGGAGCTCGTGCAGCATAGCGGTAAGGAATTGTGTTGATGGCGGTGAGGTCGGGTGTTCGACCCCAGTGGACTGCGGTTTGACACTAACAAAATTTTGTGGCCTCCTGTGCTACCACGTGGCAGCCTCCGATTGGGCCATGTGGAAGCATGTGGTTGGCCACATTCCCAACGAATCACATCATGCCATAAAAAACCAATACTGTGAAGCCAAGTGTCGAAACCTGATTTTCTAGAAGAAAACCTTTTGACCAGTGAACCTTCCAACTGGGCTGTCCCTGCACTTTTTTTTTCAAAAATTTGTTTGTTTGAGAAAGAAGAAAAAAAATGTTTCTGGGAGCATACGGTGTCGGTTTTCCGTGAAACAATTTGCATCGGATTCATAACAATGAGATATATGCGGTCGTTCAGGTTCCACACCATTCCAACAACTTTCATTTTTTAGCATAATTTTGAGCACCTGATCACTCCTCCCCACTGGAAGATTTTGGACCCCAAAATATCACTTTAAGTTGTTCAGAAGATGAGGGTAAAATTCCCTCAGCTTTCCAATCTCGATCCATTTGGCCTTGCTTGGATTTGTGCCTTTGATCCCTACACGAAGGTAGTCTAGACTCCCTCCTTTTGATGTCTTTGTTCTTCTGTCAAGAATTGTGTCTTTTTGAAGCTCATTAAGATATTCTAGAGAAAAGTATTCAATATATGGAATCTGATCATTTTCTCCTTGATCTTCAATCAAAGGAGGCTCATACAACCTTAATTTCTCAACATTAACAAAAAAGTAAATTTGCATGTATGAAGGCAAATCTAGCTTGAAGGCATTGTCACCAATCTTTTCCAAAATTTTGAAAGGACCATAACAGATTGGTTTCAGTTTTTTGCCTTCCCCTTGAAGCCTCTCTTTGCTAATGTGAAGCCAAACTTCGTCACCAACTTGGAACTTTTGATCTACACGATTATTTTCATGCATTTCTTTGTACTTGCCTTTGGCTCTTTTCAAGCTAATATTGAACTGTTTGATGTATTAATTGGATTTTTTCTATGAACTTCTTAGCTTTTTCTATGTCGTTATGGCCATCAATAGCAACATCCTTCCCAAAAATGAAATCTAATGGCGATCTAGGCAAGTATCCAATACATGCCTCAAATGGTGATGTTTGTGTAGAGGAGTGTTTTACACGGTTGTAAGCATATTGAATGTAATGCAACTATTCATCCCACAACTTAGGATGATTGTTGCACTATCCTCAAAGAATATGTATAATTTTTGGATTGACCACTTCAGTTTGACCATCTATTTGTGGATGAAAGGTTGTACTCTTTTTCAACTTGGTATCCATAAAGTCCCACAAACTTGACCAAAAATTCCCAACAAATCGAGAATCTCGATCACTAACAATGGATGTGGGCAACCCAAAATGAACCCAAATACGCTGAAAAAATAGTTGAGTTGTTTGTTCAATTGTGATTTTCTTTTTACATGGAATTAATATCCAAATCTTGTTGAACCTATCCACAACTACATACAAATAATCATGACCTATTTTTGACAATGGAAGACCTCCTACAAGATCCATATAAACACTCTCCCATGGACGTGAAGATATGGGAAGTGGTTTGTACAATCCTAACTTTCTATTGCTAGGCTTGCTGACTGCACACAATGAACAACCTTTAATGAAACATGACACACTTTCAAGCATACGAGGCCAATAGCAATACCTTTAAAGATGTGACATTATTTTTCTTACACCGAAATGTCCAACAATAAGAGAAGTGTGTGCTTCCCTTATGATATTCACTCTCTCCCCCTATGGAATACAAAGCTTTCTAAAATGATACAACAAGTTATTATGTACATGGTAATCCAATTCCTCTATTTGGTTTCCTTGAATCAAGTTTGTATAAACATCTTCAAAGTCATTATCAAATGCATATTGCTCAACATAAATTTCATGCAAAACAAAATTATGCTTGAGTAAAGTAGTTGCACTAACTGGCCTAGAAAGCATATCAAAAACCTTGTTGTATATATCTTTCTTATACCTTATTACGAAATGGAATTGTTGTAGGAAATCCATCCATCGAAAGTGCCTTGATTGTTGCAACTTAGTTTGTGATTACAAGTATTGAAATGGTTGGTGGTCGGTGTGTATGATGGTTTCCTTTCCCATCAAGTAGTGTTTCCACTTTTTCACACTTTGAACCAATGCATAAAGCTCCTTGTCATAAGTAGGATAGTTAATCACTACACCATTGAAAGTTTCCGATGAAATGAAATGGGCTTACCATGGTGCATAAGGACTGCGTCCGCGGCATAGTCATTTGCATCAGTTTGAATCTCAAAGGGTTGTCTCATGTCTAGTAGTGCAAGAATTGGGGCTGAACTGATATTCTATTTCAAAGCATTGAATGCTTTTTTCTTATTACCTCCCCACTGGAAGACCTTTTTCACACTAGTCAATGCATGAAATGGAGTTGCGATAGAAGATAAGTTAGCAATAAACTTCCTCCAATATTAGGTTGCTCCGAAAAAAATTATTATCTCAGTTACTGTCTTGGGCGTTGGTGAATTCACAATGACCTCAACCTTAGAGGGGTTTATCTTCAACTCACCTCCTCCAACAATATGCCCCAATTACACCAAAGAAGTTTTACCAAATTCACATTTTGGCATCTTCAAAAACAATTGTTCTTTCCTTAAGACATCAAGTATTTTTATTACATACATGATGTGTTCATCACGTGATTTACTGAAAATCAAGATATCATCTAAGTAGACTATGACATACTCATTAAAAAATGGCCTCAAAACATCATTCATCATACACATGAAGGTAGCAGGAGCATGACATAACCCAAAAGGCATAACTAGTCATTCAAACAAACCTTGTTTTGTCTTGAATGTTGTCTTCTAAATGTCACCTTCAACAATTATAATTTGATGGTAGCCACTCCTTAAGTCCAACTTAGTAAAACACTTTGCATCTTTCAATTTGTCTATTAAATCATAAATTCTAGGAAGTGGGTAACTGTTCTTTACCATAATTTTTTCAATGCACAGAAATCTACAAACATGCGCCATGTTCCATCCTTCTTTGGCACCAACAAAATTGGTGACCCACATGGAAAAGTACTTGGTTGTATAATCCCTTTCTCCAACAACTCTTGAATTTTATTTTATTTTATTTTAGCACTCTCCATCACCGACATCCTATGCATGCCAACGTTAGGAAGAGGACAATCTTATTTCAACTGTATTTCATGCTAGATTCCCCTCTTGCGAGGTAATTCCTTCGGTTCCTGAAATATCTAATTATTTTGATTGACCACTTCAATAAAATCAAATTTCCACTTTGGATCACAACCTTGAAATGCTTCATAATCAACATCATTATTTGGTTTACTCATATGAAGCACAAAATTCTTGCTTGAATTCACTAATATTTTCATTTCTCCAACATTAACTAATGAAAGATTTAGTTTCTTGCAATGAGCTCTCACAATATACTCCACACCATTTTTGAACAAGTGGTACTTGTTTTCACAGCGATAGAAGATGGATTTTCTATTATAGAGGTAAGGACTAGCCAAAATAATTCCTTAAATATCAAGCGGTACAACATCTAATTTAACTTCGTCAATGAAGTTTGTTGTGATTGCAAACCGAAGAACACACTTTATTGTAACCTGTAAATTTGCATTCTTGCATATCCAACCAATGAATATGGTTTGGAATGGGGAATGGTTTCAAGATTAAGTTTCTTAACTAAGTCTTAAGTTATCTATTTGGCTTGAGATCCACTATCAAATAGTATGTCAATTTTTGTATGTTTTGAAATAACCCTCACATGGAATAATTCAATCCTTTTTTCTTCATTTGGAGTAATAGTGTGACAATTTGATGAACTAGTGGAAGCAATGGATTCTTTTCCTTTCATACCCATGGCTGTAATTTTAGTTTCATCACCCGAATGGGATCCCAAATCCCATTGAGTGGTTGCAATTGTTTTTGTTTCCCCTTTTTGTTGAATTTCTTGGGCTTCATCTCTAGACAAAGCTTCCAACAATGGTCCTCATTGTGACCCTCTTTGGAACAATGTTTGCATGTTATTTTCTCTCCTTCCTTTTTAACAGATGCATTTTTCTTTCCTTTTCATTTGAAACCCTCTCCTTTCTCTCCACCCTTAAATGAATTCTTTTTACCCTCTTCTGGAATATTTTTCCCTCTTTCCTCAAGGTGAGTGGCTTGCACACAAACCTCATCTAAACTAGTGGGATTGAACATGAGGATAGTATGCCTTAGGTATCTATGTAAACCTCATATATACTTCAACAATGTGTCTTGTGATTTCAAATCAACACCTAACATAAGAGTTATTCTTCTAAATTCTTGGGACTTGTAATCTTGCACATTTTGAACTTTAAGTTATCTAAAGTTATCCCGATTCATGATGGATTTCTGTATATATGCTAGAGGGTAAAAGTTTCTTTTAATTGCCTCAATGAAATCAGACCAAGAGATTGAGATCTTACCATGTTTTTCTATCTCATCTTGTGTCTTGGCTTCCCACCATACTAATGTTGCACCCTCATTAGGGGAATTTTGAGGTCTAAAATGGGCCTCCTAAGGAAATTATAAAATAATAGTGGAAAAAATCAAATAAGATTTGATGACATCATCAAATTTTAGAGGGAAAAATGGAAAAACTGCTTTTTCAACTCATATTTTCAACTTATCTCCCAAATTTTTTACTCACTTGAGTAGTACTCACTGGAGTGCGAAATTTAATTCCCATCCATGAGCTCATTATGTTGCAGTTACTTTCGATGGGGCTCTACTACACGATAACGTAGCAAATACATTAAAATAAAAAAAAAAAAAAAAACCCAGATTACAAACACGTTATGTATTTTTCATTTTTCGTGTAGTAGGACCCATCGAAAGTATGCAACATGGGTACTCCTTGGATGAGGAATTAAATTTCGCATCCAACGAGTACTCTCGCTCGAAATTTGAGTAAAAATTTTGGGAGATAAGTTGAAAATACGAGTTGAAAAAGCAGTTTTATCATTTTATTATTTCTAAATATTTTTACCCTTTTATTTAAAAAATGGTGAATCATCCCCCGTGGTTAACATCATCATCTTGAATCCTATTGGTTGTTATAAAGTTTATTTTTGTTGTACATTTTTCTTATGAGGCCCATTTTAGACCTCAAAATTCCCCTAATGCCAGTCTCAAGGAAGCTAGTTGAATCTTTGTATCATCATCTTGAAGGTTTTGAATCCTGCAGTAGACCTCCAACTGACGAACCCAATTTTAAAACTTCTCTACATTCACTTCACCATTATACATAGGTAGCTCAAATTTAATATCAATTTTTAACACGGGTGTTTTACCAATTCCTTTTGAGGTATGTTGATAAGTATGAGTAAGGGTTGTAGTAGTGGAAGAGGATGAAGATGAAGGTGAAGATGGTGGGAGGATGATGGTGGAGTAGATGGTGGTTTATCACCATTTCCATTACCTCCTCCTCCTGGAGAACCCTCTCCTCTTCAAGGCCTAGAGCTTTCACCTTGCAATCTTGTATTTCTCTCTTCATAGAGGGATTTCACCATCTCTGTCATGTCAAATAAATACTTCCTAAAATTCTTCTCATCCTTTGTCATGTTATCATTTACTCCTTCATGAGACATGCTTACTGAAGCCTCGGGTAAAAATAGGAGGTGAATCTTGTGGTGGAGATTGTAGCAACTGTGCCCTCCTTCTCCTTGCTCCAACTTGAGAACCTGCACCCACAAGCCTTCCTTCTTATCTTTTGAGCTTCAACCTTGTAAGAATTTAAACACTTGCAAAACAATTAAATTCTCCTTGCACAAGTAAACCTAGTGCTTTGATACCAACTTGATATGAATGGGAAAATTAGTTTTGCTGTGCTAAATTCCTCTTTAGAATATGTTAAATTTCTTGAGGATTTATGGAGTAAATTTCAAGTTAACCATGAGTTTTTTTATTTGTTTTTATGTGAATGTTTTTAGAAAATTAGCATAAAAAAACATTGAACAAAAATATAACAAACATGAACATCACCAAAATAGTATCATAACAACAAATGATGAAGGAGTTCACCCCACCTTGGCTACGTCTCCTTAGTCCAGCTTCCAATGGCTTGGCCCTCTTCTATTATTCTCAAAAGTGTGA
The DNA here is from genome assembly GCA_034641835.2 of Pinus albicaulis. Classification (NCBI taxonomy): domain Eukaryota; kingdom Viridiplantae; phylum Streptophyta; class Pinopsida; order Pinales; family Pinaceae; genus Pinus; species Pinus albicaulis. The sequence continues at coordinate 292,098,842 of CM076584.1, read as the reverse complement.
TTACATACATTTATCATGCTCAAACAACTCTCAAACCTACTCCAATGGCTCTAGAATTCCCAAAAATGCATGTCTAGCCTCTTTCTAATCCAAAATTGATCAAAAAATGAGTAAGTTATGGCTTCCCCAAGTTTTTGCACTAAACGCGCCCCAAATTCTTCCAAATCTGGTACCATCCTAAAATTTCACCTCCAAATCCGCTAACCGAGTTCCATATTGCCCAAATTCTGGGCGAAGTTGTTGGGGCACTAACTTTTCCATTAATGCCTTAAATTTGAATTATTAACCATAATCAACGTGGTCAATTAAAATCTCTTTTAATTAAAAAAACGGATTAAATCAAATTTTTTTAACATAAAAAAATCGGCGGTCACATTAACCACTAGCGGTTAAGGTATTTTTGGTCACATGTTGAATTGGGTGGTGGTCCCAACCACCGCTTCCCCTATCATGTCCATTTGTTTTATGAATCATTGTTTTGGTGGGGGGGGCTAAGCCATGGTTCCTTCCCCTCATACCTCCACCAATCTTAATTGAAATATATAATGTACCATATGATATAATAGGGAACCCATGAAGCATAGGGGTAAGGACTTGTGTTGATGGTTGTGAGGTCAAATGTTCGACCCTGGTGGACTGCGGTTTAACCCTAACCAAAATTTTGTGGCCTCTTGTGCTACCACATGGCAGCCTCTGGTTGGGCCACGTGGCAACATGTGGTTGGCCACATTCCCAACCAATCACATCACACCATAACAAACCAATACCGTGAAGCCAAGTGTCAAAACCTAATTCACCAGAAGAAAACCTTTTGACCAGTCAACTTGCCAACTTGGTTGTCCCTGCACTTTTCTTTTTCAAACATTTTCTTGTTTGTCAAAGCGGAAAAAACGCGTTTCTGGGAGCATACGGTGTCGATTTTCCACGAAACGAGTGCGTTGGATTCAGAATGATGCGACATAGACGATTGTTTAGGTTCCACGCCATTCTGAAAAATTTCAATTTTTAGCATAATTTTGAGCACCTGATCACACATGCATTTTGAAGGTATTTATTATAGACAATTTGTTTGGCAGGGCTACTTGCATTAATCATGATTTTAGGTAATCAGGGTAAAGAGGTTTCAACGATGGTTACATATTAGAAGAAAAAGAGGATCTCTCCTTTGGGTGTCATTATTGAAGAAATCCCACCTTTTGTGAATGGTGTCACTAAATAGGCACTAACTTATTTCACTAATAGAAATTTATATCTTAGTAGAGTTGCTTTCATTAACTAAAAGTATTGAGAATGTGTTGTGTGATGTTTAAGATCATGTTTCATTTTGGACAATAAGTATAACAGGACTACGCATGTATGTTATTAAATAATGAATTTACTTTATGATATTAATTGCTTCGATTGATTAATAATATAGCACATTTTGGATAGTAGTGTAGATTGATGGACCTTTGTTTATGTATTTATGCACCAATTTTGATGGATTACTAATGACACTAAAAAACAAAACCTCTCTCTCTCTCTCTCTCTCTCTCTATATATATATATATATATATATATAGAGAGAGAGAGAGAGAGAGAGAGAGAGAGACCAAATGGTTAATGGATGGGATGTTTAAATTTGAAATTGTTTTCAAATTAAGGATCTTTAAAATAATTTATGCATAACAAAATTATTCATGTGCATACTAGTTGAGTTGAGACCCTTAGTTGACATAGGACCTTAGTTTCCATTAGCCTATATGACCTTGAATTTATTTTCTATGTTAGATTCAAAATTTAAGGCTTATAAATTAATTTTTGGGGTAAATCCAAGAAGCAACAATCACATCTCTTCGACTTCTTTCCTATATTTTATAAAAGAGAGGAGGGATATTTAAACAAAAGGAGGAGAAAACAAACAACAAGTATAACTTTTTTATACTATTGCATCATACGTAAGTTCATCCTCTCAGTACTACAATAGCTTAATACTGCTACTAATGGAAGGCATGTTCTGATCTAAATTTTAGCACCAAACAAAAGCAAACATGATTCTTTGTGGAAGCTCTATATATATATATATATTCTAAGGGTGGTTCACGGATACTAGGTGATTGCTACATCCATGGGAAAATCCAGGTAGATGAACCTGAAGGGATCTACCCATTGGCCAAATAAGCAAGGCCTAACCCCAAGGGAATTGAGGAGATTTGACCCTGTGACCTCCCAACTGGCAAGGTACTTAGCAACGAGAACTCGAAAAATTGAGTTAACCCTTGGGGCTATATATATATGACCATATGACTAAGTTCATTATCATTATCATAAACACCATTCAAAAAATATATGTGGATTTAGTAAAGACTTCATATTGTTTGGAACTTCATCCCACTTTATGTTAAATTCTTGTGAACAAGATCTTGTCTCAAAAACACCCTATTTATTTGGAATACATGCCCAATGTTAAAATCTTTGGGTTACTATTGGTTGCATAGAGATTTCATTTATGAATAAAACTTTATATATGAATATATACACTTATCTCTCTCTATGTATATTATTTTTCTCCCATAGCTTTCTTTGATTTACAACCATTTTCAAATTTCTTTTACTTGTTTAATAATTTTATATATGCATACATTTGATTGATTATGATTATCTCATTTATACTTATAATGTGTTAAGTTACGATTAATTTAATATCTTAACCATTTCAATATTTTATTCATCATTCATTTCTATATGTTTACAGTAAATTAACAATTTGATTTTACACTTATAACCCCTTTTAATTCAAAATTTAGATCTTATTTTAATTAACAAGTAGTTGCCACAATATTTTCTACATTTATAAGTTCATAATTTAATTTAGATGGATGTTAGAATTATGTCTAGATTTTAACTCAATGATCTAAGTCAGTTAATTACTAACTTAAGATACATTAAAACTTACATGCAAATATAATTACATGGTTAATACCCTTAAATGGAAAGACTTCACCAACTTGTCTAACTAATTATTCTAACCATGTAGTTATGAAGTTTAAGGCTTCAAACATTCCTTGGGTTTCCATCCCTACTTTTTCCCCTCGATATTCCTACAAAGGTGTTTTCAATGTTGTGCTTGGTTTTCATTTTGAGCATTCATTTCAAGCACCAATAGTCTGGTTACACAAGATTTTATGTCACTTAAAACTTCAATATTCCTACAAAGGTGTTTTCAATGTTGTGCTTGGTTTTCATTTTGAGCATTCATTTCAAGCACCAATAATGTGGTTACACAAGGTTTTATGTCACTTCAAACTTCAATAGATGCAATAAACAATTTCAAAGTGTGTCAATCAAAGTGCAATGAATCTGAAATTCATCATCATTATATTAGAGAACATGTTATATGTAAAGATACTAAATTGGTTTTTGTAGGTCATGGGACAAGTAGAAAACATTTTCAACAGGGTACACAAATATGAATAAATTCCAAAAGTTCAATTGATGGGGGTCATTGAAAATAGACTAAACATTAAAGGAAAGGTGTAACAAACTATAACATTTAGTGTGGTGGTCATATGTATTGTAATTTTATAAAGTTAAATTACACATTTAGAATATAAAGTAAAACTAAAAGTTAAAAGATAAATTTACATTATGTGATAGACTTGATGATGTGTTAGGACATTGCACATTAATGCAATGTTGCAATAAAGGGATTAGGTAAGGAGTTCCTAAGTTAAATGAGGGAATTGGTTTGATATGTCAATAATTAAATTTCAGCTCATGAAATTGGAATTACAATGGAAAAACTTTAGCCTTGCATTTAAAACAAAGAAATTCTAAAATAGCTAATAAAGCTTCCCATCTACAAATAGCACCACATTGTAGGGGATATTCAAGAGTGTTGGCACTACATTTCAAAAGTTTAAACCATTTAAATAACAACCATATAATAGTTCTATATATGTTTTCAAACTCAATTATATTAGCACTAATTTATTATTACATAAAACACGAATCATATCTAAAAAAAAACATGCTAACTATGACATTAATGCAGTTACTAAATAAACTCATTATTAAAAAAAAAAAAAAAGGCTTTCTAAATCAATATTGAAAAAAATATATAGTAGATCGAGAAAATCATATCCACACTCTCATTTGCATCAAAAATCATATATTCTTTTATTATCCAAAAAAATGAGATTACATAATAATATATTGACTCCTCACATTCTCTAAAACAAAAAAAGTAATGAAGTAGGGGCGAAGTTAGAAAAGAACCCCCTAGAAGAGGTCACTCCACCAATCCCTAGGATTATTCCCACCCTAACCTGCTCATATGCCTTCCAAGATAAGCTTCCCCAGCTGGAGTGACCCATAAGTGCTATGGTAAGTGGTTACATAACATTGCATGCCAAGAACCTTTATCGAAGTAACTATCTTATGTATTGCACTCTAAAGATGCCAAGTATGGGTCGAGACAAGCTAAACTGTATTAAGTACCACTCCACATATTTTATGCAACAATATATTTTTTTATCAACAATTCAAGCAATGCACCCTCCTAGTCCAATGTAACTCTTAAGTGCCAAAATATATGAAAAGCTAGGCTATGAGTCAAAATAACCTCATGTAACATACATCACAAAAAAAAATTGTTTAATTATTTACTATATTACCTTAACCATCATTTGACTAAATAAGATGAGATATAAGATATATATACATATATATATATATATATATATATATATATATATATATATATATATATATATATATATATAATTGAGACATTGATTATCTGATCCGCATCCATATGATTGTGCTATGTAAATATTACAACATATCATTATGTAACTATGGGTTTAACGCAATCTCGAGGCTCGTATACTGGCCAACTTGACATGGTACTTATTACATCTCATTATCCATTCATTAAGGTTTGGTAGGATAGGATATAAGTGTAATTCTTTCATTTTTATTAAATCATATGGCTTAAGTCCCACCCGAGATCCTTAGCATTTATTTGAAGTCTACGGATTGTACACTTATTAGGATTTGTCTCTGCCATATCTGACCACATGTTTTTCCTTTCACCATTCGATTGGAAATCTCAGGATCGATGGCAGAGGGTTAAGCGGAAATGACTTAGAAATACCCTCGCAACCTTAACTGTCTTTTCTCATTTCGTTGCTTGGTTTCACTGGTGGATCATCTGCAACTCCTATGGCGGCAACCATCTTATTCCGTTTCGGATTTGAGTGCCTTTGGCCATGACCAGGTAATTGGTTTCTTTAAGAGATGCTTTTGGGTTTACTTTCGTCAAGACTCGTTTCTTCTTTGGTCGACTGCTTTGCATTATTCTTAGATGTTGTGATAATGCCTCCACCTTGGTCGTTCGATGGTTTGCAAGGTTTTAACTGGAGTATCTGGTCTTCCACATGGTTTGGGAGCCATTTCCATCAACAAGGCATTCCAATTTCCACCAGATTGATACCCTCCACCATGGCAAGTAAATGAGGATCTAAGAATTGGTTTCTCTATTTTATGGTAACACAGCTTGAGGTTTTCTATTTGGACAGTTCTATCACGAGTCTTAAACCGGTATTATCTTTTGTTTTGGCCTCCCCACAACTTGGGTCTCGGGCCGACAGAGAAGGTTAACTCAGGTCAGTAATCTCCTCGCTTTTCTTTTGATAAAATTATGGTTATACTTGTTTTTTTTTCAAATGGGCCTTTACTGCCATTCCTAATTATATTTTGATTTGGGTGCACATAATCCCTTAGCCCGAAAGCCCAAGGATTCCCACTGCATTCTCTTTCTCCTTCAAGGTTTAGAGTTTGGTACGAGTTCCTGACGCTATCCCTTACCCTATCAGGTATTTTGAATTAGTTCTTTCTTCTTGGGTGCAGAGAGACCCGTCCTAGATTCTGGGCATGTAGCACTTGCTTCCCAAAGCTTGACTTGAATGTCATGGCCATCAAGCCAATGATGTTAGTTTAGTTTTACATGTCTCTGCCTACTCGGCACCCCCACAAGTAGTTTTTATTCAATGTGTAGTTTATTTGAGTTTTACTGTCTCAAACTATTCGAAGGATTTAACTAAGTACAATGATATTTTGTTTTACAACCTTTATGGAACTGGTTGAAGGGTTATCGTTGTATATTTTATTGGGTTTCTTGCAATTTTTTCCCATGCATTAATAGATACAGTTCCCTCTTTTAATATCAAGGTTTATTATTGTAATGATTTAAGCTCTGTCGTACCTTCAATGGTATGAAACGGGCTTCATAGCTCAGTCATTTTCGCAGTATAATTGAATGGGTTTTGTGCCCTTTTGGCCGAACGGTGATAGGTTGTTCTTTGTTGTATAATGTACTTAATGTGTTTACTTTAACATTCTTTCCAACAACTCAAACTTGCATGTTATTTCAGGATTTTCATTTGAATATATTGTAAAGATAATTTGTGTTTCTGACAGAGTTTACTTTCGTCTTTTAAGAATAGTAATTCTATAAATTCTTTTATAGTTTTTAGGATGATGACTGGACCATTTAAGCCTATGTCCGCGTATATCATAGGTTTGGAGGAACGATCAGTTATGGGGTCTAGGGGCTTCCACCCAGGACCCTGAACTAACAATTTACTTCCAGCTTAAAACATTTTTCTCCCTCTAGTTTGTACAGAACTATGGTTTTATTCTTTTCATGTTTCCTTTATAACGGTCAGATTTGATCAACAACATCTTCTTAGAAACCCTTTACTCAACCACTCACATTTGAAAGTTCTACAGTTAAGCCATAATTTTGAAATAAATAAACATACATGAATTTTAATAAACATGCACAGTGTACAATAATTCTTTTCTTAATGTAATACACATTTTCCCAATCTTGAAATATCTGGGTCTAATTCAGACCCGTATTAAATCTGGCTGAATATCATGTCTGCAATAAATACAATATGTTTACTTATCTCATTTTGTGCTCTGTTGATGATGTCCTCCATACCATAAGGGAGGCGATTATGTCCTCATCTTCCCCTGTTCTCCACACCTAAAATGAGTAGGTTGACAGATATTTTCGAAAAAGACCTCGGGACTCCAAGTCCAGTATTATTTTCCAAAAATATTCAGGAATGCTGAGTGTTCCACTAGTCACTACCAGCTCAGGAAATCATCACTCTCTTCCTTTTTCTCCTTTAGTCCTAGAACATAACCCCTTTTCCTCATCAAGATGTACCTTTATCCTCAGAGGAAAAGGTAACTGTTTGAACTGTTCAACCACAACATCATCCTAGTCCAAGAAGTCATCCATACTAGCCTCTCCAATAATGAAAAAGGTTTCATCCTAAAAATGGACATGGAAAATGCCTTTGACAGAGTTAATCTTTCCTTCCTTGCAACTGTTCTAAATACTTTTGGCTTCTCAAATGAATTTGTTGAATTAATACAAGCTTTTACAGTAGGCCCTTGGATAGCTCCTCATGTAAAGACAGGCCTTGTAAATTTTTCCAAAGCTCAAGGGGACTAAGACAGGGCTCCCCTCTACCCCCCTTCCTCTATATCATAATGGAAGACTCTCTCAGTCAAAATATGGAACATTGTAGAAGAAACTCCACCCTAACCAGCCTCTCTATCAGCAGTGGAGTCGAGAGAATAAATCATTCTCTATTTGCTAATGATACTCTTCTCTTGGGTGGAGCCTCATGCATCATTGCAAGAAGGTTCAAAGCTATTTTGGACAGCTTTATGGAGGTCTCCGGAGGCATGGTTAATAATGGAAAAAAAAATTTATATAGCTGGAATACTCCCATAAGAACCATGCAGAGAATGTCTCAAATTTTGAATATTCCCTTCCAAAACAACTGGGATCATTTTCAATACCTTAGGCTGCCAATAAGCAAGAAAAACATGAAGAATGAAACATGGAGTAAGTTTGCAGAAAAAATGAAAGTGAAAATCCAGGCTTGGGGCATGCTATGGTTAAACCAAGCTGGTATAATTACGCTCATAAAGTCCATTTTGGCAGCTCTACCCTTATACCAATTTGCTCTCATTTCGGCCCCAACAAGCATCCACAAACAAATAGAATTAATAATCATAAGCTTCCTCTGGCAGGGAGGAAAAAGGGAAAGGAAAAAATTCAGTTTGATAAATTGGAAACAAGTGATAGCCTCATATAAAAATGGGGGCCTCTCCATAAAACTCCTAGGACTAATGAACACAACATTGGGGAGCAAAATAACATGGAGCTTCCTAACAGGGAAAAAGTCATGGTGGAAAGCTACCCTTGAGGCTAAATACCTCAATGGGCCAAGAACCTCAATCTTGGATAAGACCCCTCCGACAAGGCCATGTACCCAGATATGGAAAGAAATCTCTAATGCAACCCAACTTATCAAGGAATATATCACAATGAGACCAAGAAACGGGGAACAAATAAACATTTGGAAAGACAACATTATGGGACATCTCCCCTTGGGAAATAACCCAAACTTGAAAGAATTAAAAGACTGGATGACAAGGGAAGGTCTTCATAAGTTGAAAGATATTTCCAACTGGGAGATGGATGGAGATTGGAAGCAATGGGCCAAACCCAACCTTCCATGCGACCTCATAGGCCAATGGAACCATTTGACAACTCTCTTGGCAGGAGCAGCCTCGATCGAAAAAAACACTAAGGATGTCCACATATGGGAACCAACAGGAGGAGAATATACTCTCAGGACAGGATACTAAAAACTTCATGAGAATCAAATTCAACAAGACTGGAAATACTGGAAACTAGCATGGAAGGTTGAATCCCTTCCCAAAATAAAAATCTTCTTGTGGACCTTACTTCACAAAAAATCACTAACTGCAGAGAACCTAAAGAGGAGAGGAATATGTGGTCTATCTCAATTTCCACTATGTAGAGAGGCTGAAAAAACAATCCAACATTTATTTTTGGAGTGCCCCTTCTCAAGAAAATGCTGGGAGGCGATGGTGACACCCATAGAAGAAAATATGAATTATAATATCCCCATAAATCATTTTATTAGCAAGTGGAAGAGAATTTACCCACACTCACTCAAAAATAAAAAAGCAGTACATCGTCTATGGAACAATCTCCCCTCCTTTCTTTGCTGGAAATTATGGCTAGTAAGAAATGGGATAATTTTCAAAGACAAAGTCCCAAAAGTAAGCAAAATAATATCAAAAAATTGGGGATTGATGGTGGAGTTCCTCACAGCAAAAGGGATCAAAGAAACCAATATGAGCCAACTCCAAGAAGAGGAAAGGAGTTGGATCAGTTTCGCAGCCAGCAAGATCAAACGGGTCCCTCAAATAAAAAACATAAAGATGCATCAGAACTGGAAAATTAAGAAGACTAAAGAAGAGGTCCAAGCCTAGGTAAATACACTAAATAAAGCTTGTCTTTGTTTTGACGGAGCATAAAAAAAGAACCTAGGCAGAGCAGGTATTGGAGGAATAATAATTCTACAACATAACTCCACTCAGATACTTTACAACTGGGGGCTAGGCCAGTTGACGAATAACAAAGCAGAGGCCTATGGGCTTTTGTTAGGCCTCAAAATTTTGAAGGAAAAAAATATCAAAGAATTCATCGTCTTTCGAGACTCATCTCTCATTATCAAGGCAATGGTAATCAAATCCTTCCAAAAAATATAGGCCTAAATCAAATTCTGAGCAGAGCACAAAAAATATCAAATCACATTGGCCACATTGAGTATTATCACATTCTGAGGAAGAATAATAAGTAGGAAGATGAGCAAACTAATGAAGGAGTCCAACGAAGTGCTATACAAACAAAAATTGGTGAAACCACAACTCAAATGTCTATCCCATGACTTCCCCCTCCTCTTCTATCATAGACAAATACAATCAAATCAGCTCAAATCAGAAATCCAATGATAACACCAAAATCTCTCTTGATCTAATAACCCAACACTCTGTCATAAATGAAGTCATTTCCAATCTCTGAAATATTCCCAAAATCTCTGAGCATAGTACTTCCAAATCCAATGACGTGCTACCTCCCATGAATGCCCAACACTCTCTCTCCTTCTTGTGCAATTATAAAAATTGAGTTCCCCAACTAGTATCTACATTCTCCTTTTCGCTTTTGCCTCTACATGGGATCCTTACTTTCAGAGCTGTGTTTTCCTTTCTTGCTCCATGGCTTTTCTAGCACTTCTGTTGGCCCACGCATCCACACAACACTCCCTTTATATCTCCCCTCCTCCTTATCTCTGCTTTTGCTAAAAAAATCCCTGTCTCGTGCTTTTTGTCTCCCTCACTTCACTCCAATGCGAGTATGCTTCTCCCTTCCAATCTGGTAGAAACGCAGTTTGACTTAAGAGCGCAATCCCACAAGTATTTGAACAATATGGAAGCAGCAATAAATATCAAGGATAATGCAGGAAGCATAAGCACTACGCTCTAGAGAGCACCATCAGCAATAGAGGAAGCATCTACAGCACGTAGCATCAACAACAAAAAGCTACAAATGGATCCTTTGGAGGATAGATCACACCCTTGTGCCTTCTGCAAATCTCATCGAATTGTAATCGAAAATCTCAAGAACCAGATCCAACAAGACAAGGAAAAATCCAAAGCAAATATGGCTTACATGAGATCACAATGGAAGACATGCAATGAAGAAATAAGAACACTAAAGAATAGTTGCAGCCATCTGAAGGAATCGCTAAATTTCATCAAGGAAGCGATGAGCAAGAAATTAGAGCAAGGCTCCACGTCTATGGACCAGGGGAGTAGGCGTAGAGGAAGTGAGAATATAGTTAACAAATAGCTTATCAAAATCTCTGGTCACCCATGAAATCGTTCCTAAATTGCAGTAGTATACATAGTTTATTATGAAAGTTAAGTGTATTTTGTTATTATCTCAATTTGTCAAACATTACAACTCTAATGTAATTGTGTATAGCTGTAAAAGAAGGATAGAAAAATGAAACTTTAGCAGCGCATCTCATGAAATAACCCCCAAGCAGATCTCTTTCTGTATCAAACTTGGGAAATTTTGTAATGGAGAAGCTTATCTCCTCACTTTATTTTTAGAAATATAATACAACCGATATTGTTCGAAAAAAAAAAAGAAAAAAAAATGGTGGTTACACTTGTTTTTTTCAGAAGGGCCTTTACTGCCATTCCTAATTATATTTTGATTTAGGTGCAGGTAATTCCTTAGCCCAAAATCCCAAGGATTCCCGCCGCATTCTCTTTCTCCTTCAAGGTTCAGAGTTTGATACGAGTTCCTAACGCTATCTCTTTCCCTATCAGGTATTTTGAATCAGTTCTTCCTTCTTGGGTGCAGAGAGACTCTTCCGAGATTATGGGCACGCATCACCTTGCTTGCCAAAGCTTGACTTAAATGCTATGGTCGTCGAGCCAACAGTGTTAGTTTATTTTTTCCTGGCTCTGCCTACTTGGCACTGCCGCAAGAAATTTTTATTCAATTTGTAGTTTATTTGAGTTTTACTCTCTCAAACTATTTGAAGGATTTAACTAAGTACAACGATATTTTGTTTTACAACCTTTATGGAACTAGTTGAAGGGTTATCGTTGTATATTTTATTGGGTTTCTTGCATGTTTTTCCCATGCATTAATAGATACAACTCCCTCTTTTGACATCTGGGTTTATTATTGTAATGATTTGAGCTCTGTCGTACCTTCAATGGTATGAAACGAGCTTCATAGCTCAGTCATTTTCGCAATATAATTGAATGGGTTTCGTGCCCTTTTGGCCGAGTGGTGTTAGGTTGTTTTGTGTTGTATATTGTACTTAATGTGTTTACTTTTATAATATAGTCTATCATTCTGGTGTAATATTATTTCCAGCAACTCAACCTTGCATGCTATTTCAGGATTTTCATTTGAATATATTGTAAGGATAATTTGTGTTTCTGACAGAGTTTACTTTCCTCTTTTAAGAATAGTAATTCTATAAATTATTTTATAGTTTTTAGGATGATGACTAGACCATCTAAGCCTATGTCCGCATATATCATAGGTTTGGAGGAACAATAATTTCTGGGGTTTAGGGGCTTCCATCCAGGACCCTGAACTAACAATTTATTTCCAGCTTAAAACTTTTTTCTCCATCTAGTTTGTACAGAACTATGGTTTTATTCTTTTCCTATTTCCTTTATAACAGTCAGGTTTTATCAACAACATCTTCCTAGAGACCCTTTACTCAGGCACTCACATTTGACAATTCTACAATTAAGCCATAATTCTAAAATAAAATAAATAGACATGAATTTTAATAAACATGCATAATGTACAATCATTCTTTCCTTAATGTAATACACATTTTCCCAATCTTGAAATATATGGGTCTAATTCAGACCTGTATTAAATCTGCTTGAATATCATGTCTGCAATAAATACAATCTGTTTACTTATCTCATTTTGGGCTATGTTGATGATGTCCTCCCTACCTTAAGAGAGGCGATTACGCCCTCATCTTCCCCCATGCTCCACACCTGAGATGAGTAGGTTAACAGAGATTTTCGAAAGAGACCTCAGGACTCCAAGTCCAGTCTTCTTTTCCAGAAACCTTTAGGAATGCTGAGTATTCCACTAGTCACTACAAGCTCAGGAAATCATCACTCTCTTCCTTTTTCTCCCTTAGTCCCAAAACAGAACGCCTATTCCTCACCAGGATGTATGTTTATCCTCATAGGAAAAGGTAATTGCCTGAACTGTTCAGCCACCTCTCCGTTCTTGGAATACTTTTACCATCATTATTTTTTTTACTTTTATGGAACCACTTTTCCATAGCTAAATTTATTTTCAACAGAAAAAAATTAACTCATGTTCATGAAGTAATCTTTTTCAAAAGAAATAAAATGTTATAGTTTCTGAAAATAAAATGACATAACAACTAGTCAACAACTAGTTATCACTTAAGCCAGTTGTCATAGCTTCCCCCCTGGAATTAAACACCGTCCTCGGTGTTTCACTCCAGCTCAGCAAAAAATTTTGAATAAGCCTCACAAACAAATCCCTCATCTTCCCAGGTAGCCTCATCCAAGTTGAAGTGCTTCCACTGCACTTTAACCTAGGTGATGGCTCGCCTCTGGAGCATGATTTCTCTCCGGTCGAGTATATGCTGAGGTTTGACCAGAAATTTTCTATCCGAATCGACCTGCAATCAACAAAACTCCAAATTAAATTCTCATAAAATTTTTGTATTTCAAGTTAGGATTTTTAATCTTAACCTACCTGAATGTTTTTCCAATGGATTACATGCTTTGGGTCATGGATGTATCGCTTCAGTAAGGATACATGGAACACATTGTGGACCCGAATATGTTTGGGTCAAGCTAATCGGTATGTCATAGGCCCCACCCTTTCCAATATTTGGAAAGGTACACAGAACCTGGGAGCCAACTTGGCACAAGAGGCCCACCTTAATCCTTACATACACATGATTGCCCACTTTGAATTCTCGATAAGTCCTATTCTTATCTGCATATACCTTCTGTCGATCTTGAGTAACTCTTAGATTTTGTCTAATCTTTCTTACTTCTGATTCCATCTCAGCCAAAATTTCTGGTTCAAGCATTAACTTAGTTTCGGGGCTGCTCCAATTGATGGGAGTGCGACATTGTCGTCCATATAAAGCTTCGAAGGGGCTCATCTTAAGAGGCTCCTAATAACCATTGTTGTAGGAAATTCTACCAAGTGCAAATATTCTTCCCATTTTGTTGGTTGCTGCATCAAGTACATGCGCAGCATATCCTCCAAGACCTGGTTAACCTACTTGGTTTGTCCATCCGTCTGAGGATGGTAAGTGGTGCTGAAATTTATTTGGGTTCCCAAACCTGTAAATATATCTTCCAGAATGCTGAAGTAAACTTCACATCCATGTCTGACATGACAGTCTTTGGTATGCCATGCAGTCTAAAGATTTCTCTCATAAAGATATCTACTATTTGCATAGTTTTATAAGTAGACTGTACTGGTATAAAATTTGCTGCCTTTCTTAGTCTATCAACCACCACCATAATGGAGTCATTATGCCTTTTTGATCTTGGTAAACCAGTAATGAAGTCTAGGGATATAACTTCCCATTTCCATTCAAGTACTAGTATGGGCTGCAACAATCCGGCTAGATGTTGATGCTCCACCTTAACCTATTGATAGTCCAGACAATTGTTTAAATATTCTGCAATGCTTTTCCACATATCAGGCCAAAAATAGATCTTTCTAATTACGTTCAACATTTTCTGGCATCCTAGGTGTCCTGAATGATTGTTATGGTGACATTCATTCATGATCTTCTCCTTCAAATCCATTCAATTTGGAATACATATCTTTTCCTTAAAGGTTAGAAGTTGATCTTTGCTAACTCCGTAGTCAAGAGGTTTTCTTGCCTTCTAGCCTCCTCCATTTACTGCCATAAAAACTGGTATTCAGGATCCTTCCAGGCTTCCTCTTTTACTTGATCTAAAAATTTACATTCAAACTGGTTATAGCAAATTTCATAAACACAATGCAGTTTTCTGCTCAAGGCATCTGCCACATGGTTTTATTTACCTTTTTACATGTTGAATATCAATGTCAAACTCACTTAGCAAGGCATTCCATCTTGCCTGACAAGAGTTTAGATTAGCTTGCTTAAAGTATTTGGTTAGGCTTCTGTGGTCGGTTTTTAACACAAAAATTTTCCCTAGCAAGTAGTGCCTCTATACCCGGAGTACATGCACTACCACTGTCAGCTCTAGGTCAAAGGCTGATTATCTTTGTTCATTCTCTTTTAACTTTCTTGATTCACAGGCAACCACTTTTCCTTCTTATGATAAAATTTCCCAACTCCTTCTTTACAAGCATCGGTACAAACCTTAAAATATTTTTTGGGGTCGGCTACCCTCAACACTGGGGCAGTAGTCAACTAATGCTTTAATCTTTCAAAACTATTTTGACATTCATTATTCCACCTAAATAATTTTCTCTTCCTCTACAAGGAAGTAGTTGGAAAGGAAATTTTGGAGATCCCCTCAATGAATCATCGATAGTATCTAACCAATCCCATAAAGGATTGGATATCTGCTACATTTTGGGGGATTCGCCATTCCATAATTGTCTTAATCTTCTCTGGATCAATCGTTATTCCCTCAAGGGAAATAACATGGCCTAAATACTGGATTTATTCCTTGAAAAAGTCACATTTGTTGAACTTGGCGTACAACTAATGTTTTCTTAACATCTCCAACACTATTCTTAAGTGCTCCTTGTGCTCTTCCATATTTTTTGAATAAATTAAAATATCGTCGATAAATATCAGCACAAATCTGTCCAAAAAGGGGTGAAATATACCATGCATCAGCCTCATAAATGTTGTTGGTGCATTAGTTAAACCAAAAGGTAATACCATAAACTCATAATGCCTGTATCTGGTACGGAAAGCAATCTTGTAAATATCCTCGTCTTTTATCCGGATCTGGTGGTACCCAGACCTTAAGTCTATTTTTGAGAATATTGTGGCCTCCTTGACCTGATGAAACAGGTCATCAATCTGAGGTAAGGGATATTTATTTTTGACGGTCAGTTTATTGAGTTATCTATAATCCATGCACATTCACATGGTTCCATCCTTCTTATTTACAAACAACACTGGTGCTCCCCAAGGGGACACACTTGGTCGAATATACCCTTTATCCAACAACTCCTTCAATTGCATTTTTAATTCAGTTAGCTCTGGAATACTCATTCAATATGAGGCCCTTGAAATTGGTGATGCTCCTAGCATTAACTCAATAGTGAATCAATATCTCTTCTTGGAGGTAAACCTAGTACATCTTCTGGAAACACATCCATGAAGTCTTGTACTATTGGTATGATTTCCATCATAGGAGTCTTATCCTTGGAATTAGCAAAACCCACTTGGATGGCATATATCTGACACCCTTTCCTAATACATTTGTTCATTTTGGATGTTGTAATAGGACGTAGCTGTAGTGGTTTCTTGATTCCCTGAATCTCTTTGCGAGTTCCATCTTGCATCCCATAATATATAATATTCTCTTTATAATCCACCAATGTCCAACGTTTCTCCAGCCAATCCATGCACAACAGTACATCATAGGACCCTAATGGCAGTATATTCAGATCCACATTTAATTGTTGGTTTCCAATTTCCAATGTACAGTTTGGAATTTTGGCACTTACCTTTCTTTTCGCTCCAGTGGCTAGTTGTACCAGCGAGGGATTTTTGAATTTATGACTTTGTGATTTACATAATTCTACTATCTCAGGGGTTTACATAACTTAAACTTGCACCTGGGTCAACCAAAATAGAAACAGGCAGCGAAAGTATCTTACCTTCCAACTCTATCATCATTGGTTGATAATCTTCCTGACGATCTTCCAATGCTATGTTGATTCTTGGTATACTTCAGGCTACATCTCCCACTGTAGAAGCTTCTTTCATATTAGCAACTATTTTAGTTCTCCCTCGCAGTGGAAATTTTTTGTAGTAGTGAGCCTCGCCGCACCCCCAACACTGTAGAGGTGGTTCTGGGGCTTGTCCTTGCTTTGGTTTGCTAGAAGCCTCTGTAGGCCATCAGATTATTTGGTGGTTCCTTTAAACTGTTTTCTCGCTGAATTCTGTGCAGAATTCTTAAAGTTGCTATTCCTAGCACTTTTGAAATTTGAACTTCTTTTCTGTCCTTTTCTTGGCTACCATATTTTTCCCAATTCTCCTTTTGCCTTGAACTGTTGGTAACACATCCTTGCCTTCTGAATTGGTTCTTCCATGGTCCTCGAATTCACGAATTCAATTTGTTCTTTCATGCGGGTTTGCAAACTGGTTAAGAACCACTGAACCTTAGCCTTTTCATCCCTTAAATAAGGAACGTATCTTAGTAGGGAAGTGAATTTCGTGATGTACTTATCCATCGTCATTTGAACCAACTTTAAATCATGTAATTCTCTATATTTTTCATCATAGAAACGTTTTGTTGGGTATTTGTCTTTAAAATATTGCTAAAATGAGTCCCATGTCACATCTTGGTATTCAATGCTATGGACATTCTTTACTTCCTCCCACCACAGGGTGGCATTTTCTCTCAACTGATAGATGGCCAATTTGGCTTTAAGATTACTATTGTACTCATAGACTTGGAAGTACTTGTTCATATTAATCAACCATGCTTCAACCACCTCTTTCGCTTCTCCATCAAACGTAGGTGGTTTTATCTTCCAGAACTCACCTGTAGTTCCACCTTTTGTTTCTTAATTTCTTGTTGTTCCGACCCATTACCAGACTCAGCCTCATTGTAGTTTATGTTCTTATTGCTTCGCTATGAATGGCTTCTTTCCTTTCTGTCAGTGGTTTGGTCCTTGTCTTGTCATTCATTTTCTTCATGCATGTCCCTATCGGGACTGGGTTGTAACACCCCTTGATTCTATTTGTTAGAAAGGCTCTTAAGTATCCTTTCATGTTCTTTCTTCAAGCGTTTATTGTCACTTCTCACCCGAACCATTTCTTCCTGCAACTTCTGCATAGTACTTAGCAGTATACTAGTTTGGTGTTGTTGCTCCTCTAACAGTCTACTTGTATGTTGGTGCTGATCCACACTCAGCTGAATCCACATTTCAGGATTCATTTCCGGTTCGGGTTGGGGCATAGGTTCCCCTACATTCCGAGGTGTTTGCTATGTCAATCCCTCCTCATATTGTCTTCTGCAATATTATTTCTTTTATGTGCATCATTTATACACACAATTTATCATGTTAGGTCGCCCCTAGGGTCCCAGCGTGTGAACACTGCTCTGATACCACTTGTAACATACATCACAAAAAAATTTCTTTAATTATTTACTATATTACCTTAACCATCATTTGACTATATATATATATATGTGTGTGTGTGTGTGTGTGTATGTATATATATATAATTGAGACACTAATTATCTGATCTGCATCCATATGATTGTGCTATGTAAATATTACAACATATCGTTATGTAACTATGGGTTTAACGCAATCCCGAGGCTTGTATATTGGCCAACTTGACATAGTACTTATTAGATCTCATTATCCACTCATTAAAGTTTGGTAGGATAGGATATAAGTGTAATTCTTTCATTTCTGATTAAATCATACGGCTTAAGTCCCACCCGAGATCCTTAACATTTATTTGAATTCTATGGATTGTACATGTATCTAAATTTATCTCTGCCATATGTGACCACCTATTTTTCCTTCCACCGTTCGATTGGAATTCTCAATATCGACGACAGAGGGTTAAGCAGAAATGGCTTAGGGTAATACCCTCACAACCCTAACCGTATTTTCTCATTTTGTTGCTTGGTTTCACTAGTGGCTCGTCTGCAACTCCCGCAGCGGCAGCTATCTTGTTCCATTCTAGATTTGAGCGCCTTCGGCCATGACCAGGTAACTGGTTGCTTTAAGAGATTCTTTTGGGTTTACTTCCGTCAAGACTAGTTTCTTCTTTGGTCAACTACTTTGAATTATTCTTAGATGTTGTGATAGCACCTCCACCTTGGTCATTCGATGGTTTGTAGGGTTTTAACTAGAGTATCTAGTCTTCCACAGGGTTTGGGAGCCATTTCCATCAACAAGGTGTTCTAGTTTCCACCAGAAGGATACCCTCCACCGCGACAGGTAAATGAGGATCTAAGAATTAGTTTCTCTATTTTATGGTAACACAGCTTGAGGTTTTCTATTTGTACAGTTCTGTCACAAGTCTTAAACTGGTATTCTATTTTTTTTGGCCTTCCCACATCTTGGGTCTTGGGCCAAAGGAGAAGGTTAATTCAGGTCAGTAATCTCCTCGCTTTTATTTTGATAAAATTGTGGTTACACTTGGCCAATAACTTAGAATTTTTGGCTGTTGCACTACGTGCCCTAGCCGCCATTGAGCCAAACGTGATCCTGCCAACGCCCTGCAGCTCTCATGGCTACCCCAGAGCCAGTTCTGAGGCCACCTTCTCCTTCAGTTTTTGCTGCAAATTTGAATGGCTCACAGCCAGATGATTCTTTAGCTACCTTCGCCTCTCTAATCAGCTCCTTGGGACTCCAATGAACCAGGCCAACTGCTACAAGATTTGTAAAAAATTTGGAATCCATACCAGAGATATCTTTACCTCCATCTATGCCAAGGAAAGCCGTGATATCTCTTGTGGAAAAAGGACTGGTGGGTCAATTCACGGGATTGTGGCCTTCCCCCAAAACAGTGCAAAAATGGTGGAAAGGAACTGGGTTCAATTCATATAAGGAAAAATTGCCATATGATTCTATGGCAGGGGATACTATACATTTCACTTCGAGACCAAAAGCGATCGAGATCTCATCTTTCGAAGCGGCCCTTACTTCATGGACACTAGGGGTCTGTATCTTAATCGCTGGACTCCAGACTTTGATCTAGAACTAGATGTCCCTAATGCTATACCAATATGGGTCAGATTGTCGCACCTCCCTCTCCATTGTTGGGGCGATGACTCGGTTCATGTAATAGGAAATGGAGTCGGAAAATACATTGACAGAAGTGAACCCAAAGACAACATGCAGGCATGCGCAAGAAACTGCATTGAGGTGGATCTAGGAAAGGGCCTCCCAGAAGCTATCAAAATCAAGGTGGACAACTAGATCCACATTCAACAGTTGGACTATGAGAAAATCCCCTTAAAATGCAAGGTATGTCATGAATACGGTCATTTCGCCAATAGATGTAGTAAAAGAGAAGAACCTGAAAAAAATGCTGAAGAAACCTCAGAACCAAAATGGGAACAAGTAAAAAAGAAGAAGACAGCCTCAAAACCCCATTTAGCTCCTCAACCCCCTCCACCGCCTGGATCTCCTCCCCTTTCTCAAAAAAACACCTCCCTCCCAACCTCCCTTTTGGGGACAAACCCTTTTGACATCCTCTCATCTGCCCTCATTTCATCAAAGAACCCGATCTCCACTTCCTCCCCCAAACCCATTTCCCTCACCTCTCCATCTCCTTCCTCTTCAGGATCCCCTCATCAAATGGATAAACCTCTTCCCCAAATCCTGGACCGAATCCTCACAAGAAACCCCTCAAAATAATGAGAACACTAAGAAAGTCGGAAGGAGATCAAACAATGAAATTAGGGATGAAGAAGTGGCCAAAGACATCTCATTGGGAACATAACAGGGGCTGGAGAAATTTCTAGAAAAAAGACCAAAGAATAAAGAAAAATTGTAGCAAGAAAATAAAGGGAAGGGTCCTACAGTCACCCATAATAGTAAGTAATGATAGTTGTCTCTTGGAATTGTAGAGGGTTGGGTCATCCCTCCAAAATCAACTTTTTAAAAGATCTGATCAAAACTGAAAAACCTGACATCCTCTTAATTCAAGAGAAAAAACTCAGCAGTCAAGAAGTTGACACGGTCATAGAAAAATATAGAATCTATGAAGGGCAAGCAATATCTATTACTGGAGCATCAAGAGGGATAAGCACTATATGGAAAAAAGGAAATTGGAAACTGCATCAACACACAAAAAAAGAACACTGGATAAACATAAAATTGGAAAATGTTGAAACTGGCAGGCAAGCCAGCATCTACAACATATACTCCCCTAATCACTACAAGGATAAGGAAAACTGCTGGAAAAATTTAAAAGACATCACTGGGGAAGACCGTGAAGATAACCTTATTGTTGGGGGAGATCTAAATCTCATCCTCAAAGCTGAAGAAAAAAGAGGAGGGAATTTTCTGCCGAATCCAAGCAAAGAAACATTAGAAGAAATAATGGAACAGTGCAACCTTCTTGACATCCCCCCAAAAAATGGAAAATATACCTCGAATAATAGAAGAATAAGTAAGGCAAACATCAAGGAAAGGTTAGATCGGATCCTCATTCGAGATAAGATGATAGTCAACTATAGCAGAGCAGCTTCTAGAATCATCCCCTCAGCAACATCTGATCATAAACCAATTCTAATGGAACTTGGCATGGCTAAAAGTTACAAACCGCTGCCTTTTAGATATAATCAGCTCTCGGGCAGCAACAAAGAAGCCCAAAAATAAGTGGAAATTGTATGGAAGAAAAACATCAGTGGATCACCAACTTTCATATGGGAAACAAAAATAAAATCAACAAAAGTAAGCCTAAAAGATTGGGCAAAAAACAGGTATAAGGAGGGCCCACATAAAGAGCTAAAAACAATTCAAGAGGAGCTGGAAAGCAGTGACAGTACCATAGAGAAACAAGCAAGAGAACAAGAAGTGCAGTGGAAAATCTACAGAAACAATAGACAAGAAGAAGAAACTTGGAGGCTAAAATCCAAGCAGATATGGATGCAAGTTGGAGACAAAAACACCTCCTTCTTCCACAACTCAGCAAAAACAAGGATGATAAAGAATAACATTGAAAAAATTACAGAAGGAGAGGGACAAGAGTTAAAAGGACAAGAAGAAATAAAAAATGAGACTTTCAACCATTTCAAAAATCTTCTCACAGCTCCAGACAACCATACAAATCCTGAAGAGTTCTTGAGACATATCCTAAGAGTTATTGACAGTGGCAACAATACCGCTCTCACTAAGGAAGTGACAGAAGAAGAAGTAAAGGCATATGTCTAGGCTCTGCAACTGAACAAGGCTCTGAGACCGGATGTTTTTCCCATAGCCTTCTACTGTACCTTTTGGTATCTCATAAAAAAGGATCTGCTGAAAATGATAAGATATGTAATGAGAAAAAGGAAGATTGGAGGGTTCACCAACTCAACCTTTCTGGCCTTAATTCCCAAAGATCCCCACCACTCCTCTCTCAACTGCTTCTAGCCCATAACCTTCTGTAATAATTCATACAAAATAATCTCCAAAATCTTATGCTTGTGGCAAGCCCCTCCTACCCTCTAATCTAACAAAACAAAGTCGTTTTGTTCCCCAATAAGCTGGATGTTGAATGCAACATATACAATTGATTTGTAGAAATTTTGAATAATAATTGAAGCTAATGCCGAGACTATCCTGATCACATACAATTCGAATTTATATGCAACACATAATCTCTTCCACTCAGATCATCACACATGCCGAAATAAAACAAGCGATAGCCGTACGTTCAGCATACATAACACGGTATATAGAAATATATAAGGAAAGATCCTGACAAGAAAACCTTGTGACTATTTATTATTATGTTATAATGGAGAAATCATGTAACAAAATCAGTACAATACTCCTCACAAGTACTCAGTACTTTCTCATAAAGTTACACACAAACTAGCTTGGTTTTGAACAGGTTACTGGTTCAAAACTCACCATTAATTGCCTTGCCTCTATTGCGCAATCATGGCCTGTCTATATAGAGATCCAAGGTTCGAATCTCCTTGGCTTGACAACGCAATCATCATGGGAAATTCCTCCAAGTGTGGTGCAAATCTCATGCCTGGCCCGGTACTTCGCTGACCACAAGTCACCTTTCTCCTCTTTCTCCTGGTCATCGGGCGGTCATGCCTTTGTAGTGAGCGGTGTGTTCTTCGGGTTGAAATCAGCAGTTACTGATAAGCAATTAAATAATATTTAATTCACTCCACTCCTCAACTAGTTGATTAGCTAGTTAAACTAATCTCTTCGATTCAACTAAAATAAACGAACACAACTCCACTTGTTGTCTGTTAACTCCCCACTGACTTACCCTAAAGTCCTAATGATCAACCACTTCATGATGCCATCAAACCCTTGGGAATAACGCAATTCACTACTCGGATACATCTAATATATCCAGGGCTCGAGCACGTGCTCCAAGAGAGTAAACTGAAGTTTAGAGTCCAAATATGATTAAGGGTAAATAATATTTGACTTTTCTATTTTTAGGATAGGCAGTCTAAAAATAGACTTCGACCTAAATGTCTAAAAATAGAGGTCCATCTATTTTTACCAACATGACCAATACTCCAAGAATAACATACTGCAACCCTTGGACCATGCTCCATATGTCTAAAAATAGACATAGTCTAAAAATAGATTTTGCGCCAGAATTTGCCTGCGGGCCCACTTAGTGAAGGCGACTTCATTTCACTAAGCTCCATCATCTTCCTGCATTTTCAACGAAGTCATCCATACTAGCCTCTCCAATAATGAAAAAGGTTTCATCCTAAAAATGGACATGGAAAATGCCTTTGACAGAGTTAATCTTTCCTTCCTTGCAACTGTTCTAAATACTTTTGGCTTCTCAAATGAATTTGTTGAATTAATACAAGCTTTTACAGTAGGCCCTTGGATAGCTCCTCATGTAAAGACAGGCCTTGTAAATTTTTCCAAAGCTCAAGGGGACTAAGACAGGGCTCCCCTCTACCCCCCTTCCTCTATATCATAATGGAAGACTCTCTCAGTCAAAATATGGAACATTGTAGAAGAAACTCCACCCTAACCAGCCTCTCTATCAGCAGTGGAGTCGAGAGAATAAATCATTCTCTATTTGCTAATGATACTCTTCTCTTGGGTGGAGCCTCATGCATCATTGCAAGAAGGTTCAAAGCTATTTTGGACAGCTTTATGGAGGTCTCCGGAGGCATGGTTAATAATGGAAAAAAAAATTTATATAGCTGGAATACTCCCATAAGAACCATGCAGAGAATGTCTCAAATTTTGAATATTCCCTTCCAAAACAACTGGGATCATTTTCAATACCTTAGGCTGCCAATAAGCAAGAAAAACATGAAGAATGAAACATGGAGTAAGTTTGCAGAAAAAATGAAAGTGAAAATCCAGGCTTGGGGCATGCTATGGTTAAACCAAGCTGGTATAATTACGCTCATAAAGTCCATTTTGGCAGCTCTACCCTTATACCAATTTGCTCTCATTTCGGCCCCAACAAGCATCCACAAACAAATAGAATTAATAATCATAAGCTTCCTCTGGCAGGGAGGAAAAAGGGAAAGGAAAAAATTCAGTTTGATAAATTGGAAACAAGTGATAGCCTCATATAAAAATGGGGGCCTCTCCATAAAACTCCTAGGACTAATGAACACAACATTGGGGAGCAAAATAACATGGAGCTTCCTAACAGGGAAAAAGTCATGGTGGAAAGCTACCCTTGAGGCTAAATACCTCAATGGGCCAAGAACCTCAATCTTGGATAAGACCCCTCCGACAAGGCCATGTACCCAGATATGGAAAGAAATCTCTAATGCAACCCAACTTATCAAGGAATATATCACAATGAGACCAAGAAACGGGGAACAAATAAACATTTGGAAAGACAACATTATGGGACATCTCCCCTTGGGAAATAACCCAAACCTGAAAGAATTAAAAGACTGGATGACAAGGGGAGGTCTTCATAGGTTGAAAGATATTTCCAACTGGGAGATGGATGGAGATTGGAAGCAATGGGCCAAACCCAACCTTCTGCGTGACCTCATAGGCCAATGGAACCATTTGACAGCTCTCTTGGCAGGAGCAGCCTCGATCGAAAAAAACACTAAGGATGTCCACATATGGGAACCAACAGGAGGAGAATATACTCTCAGGACAGGATACCAAAAACTTCATGAGAATCAAAATCAACAAGACTGGAAATACTGGAAACTAGCATGGAAGGTTGAATCCCTTCCCAAAATAAAAATCTTCTTGTGGACCTTACTTCACAAAAAATCACTAACTGCAAAGAACCTAAAGAGGAGAGGAATATGTGGTCTGTCTCAATGTCCACTATGCAGATAGGCTGAAAAAACAATCCAACATTTATTTTTGGAGTGCCCCTTCTCAAGAAAATGCTGGGAGGCGATGGTGACACCCATAGAAGAAAATATGAATTATAATATCCCCATAAATCATTTTATTAGCAAGTGGAAGAGAATTTACCCACACTCACTCAAAAATAAAAAAGCAGTACATCGTCTATGGAACAATCTCCCCTCCTTTCTTTGCTGGCAATTATGGCTAGCAAGAAATGGGATAATTTTCAAAGACAAAGTCCCAAAAGTAAGCACAATAATATCAAAAACTTGGGGATTGATGGTGGAGTTCCTCACAGCAAAAGGGATCAAAGAAATCAATATGAGCCAACTCCAAGAAGAGGAAAGGAGCTGGATCAGTTTCGCAGCCAGCAAGATCAAACAGGTCCCTCAAATAAAAAACATAAATATGCATCAGAACTGGAAAATTAGGAATACTAAAGAAGAGGTCCAAGCCTAGGTAAATACTCTAAATAAAGCTTGTCTTTGTTTTGATGGAGCATAAAAAAAGAACCTAGGCAGAGCAGGTATTGGAGGAATAATAATTCTAC
>CM076584.1:291932078-292073501 GCA_034641835.2 Pinus albicaulis | reverse complement strand
AAGTCATCCATACTAGCCTCTCCAATAATGAAAAAGGTTTCATCCTAAAAATGGACATGGAAAATGCCTTTGACAGAGTTAATCTTTCCTTCCTTGCAACTGTTCTAAATACTTTTGGCTTCTCAAATGAATTTGTTGAATTAATACAAGCTTTTACAGTAGGCCCTTGGATAGCTCCTCATGTAAAGACAGGCCTTGTAAATTTTTCCAAAGCTCAAGGGGACTAAGACAGGGCTCCCCTCTACCCCCCTTCCTCTATATCATAATGGAAGACTCTCTCAGTCAAAATATGGAACATTGTAGAAGAAACTCCACCCTAACCAGCCTCTCTATCAGCAGTGGAGTCGAGAGAATAAATCATTCTCTATTTGCTAATGATACTCTTCTCTTGGGTGGAGCCTCATGCATCATTGCAAGAAGGTTCAAAGCTATTTTGGACAGCTTTATGGAGGTCTCCGGAGGCATGGTTAATAATGGAAAAAAAAATTTATATAGCTGGAATACTCCCATAAGAACCATGCAGAGAATGTCTCAAATTTTGAATATTCCCTTCCAAAACAACTGGGATCATTTTCAATACCTTAGGCTGCCAATAAGCAAGAAAAACATGAAGAATGAAACATGGAGTAAGTTTGCAGAAAAAATGAAAGTGAAAATCCAGGCTTGGGGCATGCTATGGTTAAACCAAGCTGGTATAATTACGCTCATAAAGTCCATTTTGGCAGCTCTACCCTTATACCAATTTGCTCTCATTTCGGCCCCAACAAGCATCCACAAACAAATAGAATTAATAATCATAAGCTTCCTCTGGCAGGGAGGAAAAAGGGAAAGGAAAAAATTCAGTTTGATAAATTGGAAACAAGTGATAGCCTCATATAAAAATGGGGGCCTCTCCATAAAACTCCCAGGACTAATGAACACAACATTGGGGAGCAAAATAACATGGAGCTTCCTAACAAGGAAAAAGTCATGGTGGAAAGCTACCCTTGAGGCTAAATACCTCAATGGGCCAAGAACCTCAATCTTGGATAAGACCCCTCCGACAAGGCCATGTACCCAGATATGGAAAGAAATCTCTAATGCAACCCAACTTATCAAGGAATATATCACAATGAGACCAAGAAACGGGGAACAAATAAACATTTGGAAAGACAACATTATGGGACATCTCCCCTTGGGAAATAACCCAAACTTGAAAGAATTAAAAGACTGGATGACAAGGGAAGGTCTTCATAAGTTGAAAGATATTTCCAACTGGGAGATGGATGGAGATTGGAAGCAATGGGCCAAACCCAACCTTCCATGCGACCTCATAGGCCAATGGAACCATTTGACAACTCTCTTGGCAGGAGCAGCCTCGATCGAAAAAAACACTAAGGATGTCCACATATGGGAACCAACAGGAGGAGAATATACTCTCAGGACAGGATACTAAAAACTTCATGAGAATCAAATTCAACAAGACTGGAAATACTGGAAACTAGCATGGAAGGTTGAATCCCTTCCCAAAATAAAAATCTTCTTGTGGACCTTACTTCACAAAAAATCACTAACTGCAGAGAACCTAAAGAGGAGAGGAATATGTGGTCTATCTCAATTTCCACTATGTAGAGAGGCTGAAAAAACAATCCAACATTTATTTTTGGAGTGCCCCTTCTCAAGAAAATGCTGGGAGGCGATGGTGACACCCATAGAAGCAAATATGAATTATAATATCCCCATAAATAATTTTATTATCAAGTGGAAGAGAAGTTACCCACACTCACTCAAAAATAAAAAAGCAGTACATCGTCTATGGAACAATCTCCCCTCCTTTCTTTGCTGGCAATTATGGCTAGCAAGAAATGGGATAATTTTCAAAGACAAAGTCCCAAAAGTAAGCACAATAATATCAAAAACTTGGGGATTGATGGTGGAGTTCCTCACAGCAAAAGGGATCAAAGAAATCAATATGAGCCAACTCCAAGAAGAGGAAAGGAGCTGGATCAGTTTCGCAGCCAGCAAGATCAAACAGGTCCCTCAAATAAAAAACATAAATATGCATCAGAACTGGAAAATTAGGAATACTAAAGAAGAGGTCCAAGCCTAGGTAAATACTCTAAATAAAGCTTGTCTTTGTTTTGACGGAGCATAAAAAAAGAACCTAGGCAGAGCAGGTATTGGAGGAATAATAATTCTACAACATAACTCCACTTAGATACTTTACAACTGGGGGCTAGGCCAGTTGACGAATAACAAAGCAAAGGCCTATGGGCTTCTGTTAGGCCTCAAAATTTTGAAGGAAAAAAATATCAAAGAATTCATCGTCTTTCGAGACTCATCTCTCATTATCAAGGCAATGGTAATCAAATCCTTCCAAAAAATATAGGCCTAAATCAAATTCTGAGCAGAGCACAAAAAATATCAAATCACATTGGCCACATTGAGTATTATCACATTCTGAGGAAGAATAATAAGCAGGCAGATGAGCAAGCTAATGAAGGAGTCCAACAAAGTGCTAGACAAGCAAAAATTGTTGAAACCACAACTCAAATGTCTATCCCATGACTTCCCCCTCCTCTTCTATCATAGACAAATACAATCAAATCAGCTCAAATCAGAAATCCAATGATAACACCAAAATCTCTCTTGATCTAATAACCCAACACTCTGTCATAAATGAAGTCATTTCCAATCTCTGAAATATTCCCAAAATCTCTGAGCATAGTACTTCCAAATCCAATGACGTGCTACCTCCCATGAATGCCCAACACTCTCTCTCCTTCTTGTGCAATTATAAAAATTGAGTTCCCCAACTAGTATCTACATTCTCCTTTTCGCTTTTGCCTCTACATGGGATCCTTACTTTCAGAGCTATGTTTTTCTTTCTTGCTCCATGGCTTTTCCAGCACTTCTGTTGGCCCACGCATCCACACAACACTCCCTTTATATCTCCCCTCCTCCTTATCTCTGCTTTTGCTAAAAAAATCCCTATCTCGTGCTTTTTGTCTCCCTCACTTTGCTCCAATGCGAGCTAACTTCTCCCTTCCAATCTGGTAGAAACACAGTTTGACTTAAGAGCGCAATCCCACAAGTATTTGAACAATATGGAAGCAAAAATAAATATCAAGGATAATGCAGGAAGCATAAGCACTACGCTCTAGAGAGCACCATCAGCAATAGAGGAAGCATCTACAACACATAGCATCAACAACAAAAAGCTACAAATGGATCCTTTGGAGGATAGATCACACCCTTGTGCCTTCTGCAAATCTCATCGAATTGTAATCGAAAATCTCAAGAACCAGATCCAACAAGACAAGGAAAAATCCAAAGCAAATATGGCTTACATGAGATCACAATGGAAGACATGCAATGAAGAAATAAGAACACTAAAGAATAGTTGCAGCCATCTGAAGGAATCGCTAAATTTCATCAAGGAAGCGATGAGCAAGAAATTAGAGCAAGGCTCCACGTCTATGGACCAGGGGAGTAGGCGTAGAGGAAGTGAGAATATAGTTAACAAATAGCTTATCAAAATCTCTGGTCACCCATGAAATCGTTCCTAAATTGCAGTAGTATACATAGTTTATTATGAAAGTTAAGTGTATTTTGTTATTATCTCAATTTGTCAAACAGTACAACTCTAATGTAATTGTGTATAGCTCTAAAAGAAGGATAGAAAAATGAAACTTTAGCAGCGCATCTCATGAAATAACCCCCAAGCAGATCTCTTTCTATATCAAACTTGGGGAATTTTGTAATGGAGAAGCTTATCTCCTCACTTTCTTTTTAGAAATATAATACAGCCGATATTGTTCGAAAAAAAAAGGAAAACAAAATGGTGGTTACACTTGTTTTTTTCAGAAGGGCCTTTACTGCCATTCCTAATCATATTTTGATTTGGGTGCAAGTAATCCCTTAGCCCAAAATCCCAAGGATTCCCACCGCATTCTCTTTCTCCTTCAAGGTTCAGAGTTTGATACAAGTTCCTGACGCTATCCCTTTCCCTATCAGGTATTTTGAATCAGTTCTTCCTTCTTGGGTGCAGAGAGACTCTTCCGAGATTATGGGCATGCATCACCTTGTTTTCCAAAGCTTGACTTGAATGCTATGGTCATCGAGCCGACGGTGTTAGTTTATTTTTTCCTGGCTCTGCCTACTCGGCACTGCCGCAAGAAATTTTTATTCAATTTGTATTTTATTTGAGTTTTACTCTCTCAAACTATTTGAAGGATTTAACTAAGTACAACGATATTTTGTTTTACAACCTTTATGGAACTAGTTGAAGGGTTATCGTTGTATATTTTATTGGGTTTCTTGCATGTTTTTCCCATGCATTAATAGATACAACTCCCTCTTTTGACATCTGGGTTTATTATTGTAATGATTTGAGCTCTGTCGTACCTTCAATGGTATGAAACGAGCTTCATAGCTCAGTCATTTTCGCAATATAATTGAATGGGTTTCGTGCCCTTTTGGCCGAGTGGTGTTAGGTTGTTTTGTGTCGTATATTGTACTTAATGTGTTTACTTTTATAATATAGTCTATCATTCTGGTGTAACATTCTTTCCAGCAACTCAACCTTGCATGCTATTTCAGGATTTTCATTTGAATATATTGTAAAGATAATTTGTGTTTCTGAAAAAGTTTACTTTCCTCTTTTAAGAATAGTAATTCGATAAATTCTTTTATAGTTTTTAGGATGATGACTAGACCATCTAAGCCTATGTCCGCATATATCATAGGTTTGGAGGAACGATAATTTCTGGGGTTTAGGGGCTCCCATCCAGGACCCTGAAGTAATAGTTTATTTCCAGCTTAAAACTTTTTTCTCCATCTAGTTTGTACAGAACTATGGTTTTATTCTTTTCCTATTTCCTTTATAACAGTCAGGTTTTATCAACAACATCTTCCTAGAGACCCTTTACTCAGGCACTCACATTTGACAGTTCTACAGTTAAGCCATAATTCTAAAATAAAATAAATAGACATGAATTTTAATAAACATGCACAATGTACAATCATTCTTTCCTTAATGTAATACACATTTTCCCAATCTTGGAATATATGGGTCTAATTCAGACCTGTATTAAATCTACCTGAATATCATGTCTGCAATAAATACAATCTGTTTACTTATCTCATTTTGGGCTCTGTTGATGATGTCCTCCCTACCTTAAGAGAGGCGATTATGTCCTCATCTTCCCCCATGCTCCACACCTGAGATGAGTAGGTTAACAAAGATTTTCGGAAGAGACCTCAGGACTCCAAGTCCAGTCTTCTTTTCCAGAAACCTTCAGGAATGCTGAGTGTTCCACTAATCACTACAAGCTCAGGAAATCATCATTCTCTTCCTTTTTCTCCCTTAGACCCAAAACATAACCCCTTTTCCTCACCAGGATGTACGTTTATCCTCATAGGAAAAGGTAATTGCCTGAACTGTTCAACCACCTCTCCGTTCTTGGAATACTTTTACCATCATTATTTTTTTTAATTTTATGGAACCACTTTTCCATAATTTAATATGTTTTCAACAGAACAAAATGAACTCATGTTCATCAAGTAATATTTTTCAAAAGAAATGAAATGTTTTAGTTTCTTTAAGGAAAATGACATAACAACTAGTCAACAACTAGTTATTAATTTAAGCCAGTTGTCACACCTCTTGAGATTCTTTCTTGATGTGTCATACTCATAATGAGAGTCAAGAAGTTTCCAAAAAATAAGGAAACTACCACTCCCATCCTTGTGAGGAAAGTATTGTCCATCACACAAAGATTATTGCTCAATATCTCAAACTAATTCCCATTATCTAGAGGCTTTATCAAAATATTAGCAATCTACAATTTGTAGGAATGTATTCAAGGACATTTTATCTTTTCTATAACATATATATCACGGAATGGTATTGAAGATCAAGGTGATTAGATTGATCATGGAGGTTGAATTATAAGATACCTTAAGGAAACTTGGATTGTCATAGTATGGTCTTCAATTTGGGGAAGTAGATTAATCAAAAAGCTTCAAGATCGTGGCACCATTTTGAAACAAATCCAATACTATATTTCTATATGAAATTGTATTTATTTCATCTTAGATTGTTTTTTACTCATATCTAATACAATAAATATGTTGGACCCTTGGCATTGTCTAGATGGCTAGTAGAAACAAGTGTGTTGGCATTGATGTCAAAAGGCATGGGGGAGATGTGTTGGATTGTTGTCATTGTTTGATGGCTAGTAACAAAAAATGTGGTGGCATTGGTGTTAATCGAGTGTGCATTGATGTCCGCTAGGCTAGCCGTGATGGAAACTAATCCAACATTGATGTACATGGAGTGTCAAGCTCAGGGAGAGCCCCATGGTTGTTGTAGTATCTTGTAGATAACCATAATAGTAGCAGGCTTATTGGAGAAGTCATAATATGATGACTATGATTGTTTGGAGTTCCAAGATTTGAATAAATTTATGCATTAATATATTATCTCATATACTCTTGGAAGCAACATAGTTGGATAGTGATCAAAAAGAGTTTTCTAACTGTATGTTGAATTTTTCAAATGGTTTCCTAGATCAGGAGTTATTTCTAGTCAAATTTGAGGTCCCCAAAGTCAAAGTGGCAGAGCTAAAAGTGGTTGATGAAACCTTTGGAGAAATTTTAGTTTGGTGGTATTGCCAAACGTGGCGAAACAATTAGTGGAGATACTAAGTTAATGAGCCAAGAAAATGTGGCTGAGAGAGCTACAACAGGAGTACTTTTAATTGGCCCAGGCGAAGCCCACACATTAGTCATCCCGATGGAGTTTACCCTTGACAATTTTTATCAACCAACATTTTTTTTGGAATTCTACAAAAAGGTAAGAAGTTATATGGTAGGTCAAAAATTAGCAGGAAAAACAAACATGGTCACTATGCCTCTAAAAATTATCGATGTTGAGACTCGTTTCTTAGTGGGGGATCGACAAACCAAAAATCTAGTGGAGGTCACATTTATGTTTTCATGGCGATTGATTATTTTACAAAATGAAATGAATTATTTCCCTAAAAGTAATTAATTCCACCCAACCCTTACTCTTTTTGGAGGAAAACATCATTATTATATTTGAGGTACTTAAAAGTTTCATTATAGATAACGGATTGATATTTATAGGATTTAAATTAACCTCCTTCTATAGAAAATACATAATCATTATGAGATAATCTTCAAGTTACTACCCTTAAGGTAATGGGCTTGTAGAATTCATTAATAAGGCATTCATCAAAATAGTATAGAATTTTTTCTTAGCTAATCAAAGGGGTGGCAACAAGGGCATCACTCAGGGAGAAATACCATATCACGTGGGTTCATATTGGGGGATATATATTGAGGAAAAAATAACATATTATATTGGGAGATATATAGGGGGTAAAGGGTTTTTATATTGGCAGATATAAAAAATTGAGTTCAAAGTTAATGAAAATATATAAAGGTATATAAAAATTGCTAATGAAAAAATGGATACCTACAATATCTAGTGAAAGTAGGAGTTTTTAAATTAGGAGGGTCTATTGGGTTAGTATTGGTAGGGGTTTAAATAATGTGATTTTTAGAGATATTTTCCAATATGTAGTCAAATTAAGGGTATTGTTTAATATGCTATGAACGCACGTGATACGTCGGAGGTTCATTGAGTGAATCCCTCATAGGGGTGGCACTCCTCTATTTCAAGTTTCATAATTTATTTATGCTTCTTCGATGAATGCAATGAGGGAATGCTAGAAAAAAAAAAGCTCTTTAAAATAACACACTGAATTTTTTTAGGAATGAAGGTTGAAGAGAGGAGCGATGGCAGCAAAAGGAAGGCTTAGGGTTTCTCGGATTGGGTTTAGCGTTCGTTCTTCTGCTACCTCTCATGGTGATGCTACTGATGGGATATGGACCTGCACATGTCCCTTTGACGGCATCGAGACTCTGGGGAAGAAAACACGGACTAGGGGCTTCTCACACCCCGCGACGACTGACCCTCGAGACCCCTGTGTCCGCCTTGACCGACGACCATGGATTGCGCCAATGGTTCCTCACAAGCGTCCGTTTACTGTGCGAGGTTTCCACACCAGTGTTCATGTACTATGGCCTGGTGGCAGCGGCGGATATCTGCAGTCGGAAAACACCAGACAAGACAAGGAACTCTGCGTCCCATGAATCTCTATGCCCACTCCACGGGAGTTTGGAGGCTGCGTGCCCAACGCTATGTGTTATTCGCTGGTGTGCACGGGACTGTCTTCAAGCCTCGCTTGCAAGCATGCTTTGGAACCAGACTCCTTTAGGCCCCTATCTCAGCAGATAGAACAGAAACAACTAGAGGACGATTTTAGCGTCACTGCAAAGGAGAAATAGGTAAGCACAAATAAATTTCAGATTTTTATAAAACCCCCTGTGGGGAATAGTATATTAATTTGGATACAGGATACTGATCGGGTTACAGACCTAAAGCAATTCATCAGGATAGCCACTGGTTATCCATGCCATATATAGTCCCTTATCTATTGTGGGAGATCCTTACAAGATTCCAGCACACTCAAAGATTACTCCATATGCCCTGCATCCACCATTTATCTTAATCTGCGACTGAGAGGTGGTGCTGCTAGGCAGAACAGATCTCAGGGGCCCTGGGGACCCAGCACATCCAAAAAAGACTACCCAAAAGGTCCATCTTACAGGAATATACTACAAGGGAAAAACAAAATTGTAGCTCCAACAACACCAACAACGAATGTCCCCAAACCGTACACTGTGGAACAACTTAATCATGTGCCAAAATTGAAAATAGATATTCCATAGATTGATGATCATCGATCCATCTTTGAATCTCAAGCACTAATCTGCAGATTTAATTGCTTCTGGCCAAAACCAATGGAGCTTTTTCATTGGATTTTCACTAACTGGACTGTGGATTGTGAAATACATCTCTGTTCAGAGGGATTTTTCATTTTCAAGTTCTTATCCTTGGAGGCCAGAGACAAAATTCTTAGTGCTGGATCGTGGTTCTGGGGATCCACTGGACTATTCACCACACCATGGTTTCCAGAATTTGGTGCAAATACCATGGAGGTCACCAGAATGTCGGTATGGGTCCAGCTATACAACCTCCCACTTAATTTTTGGAAGGAAGTTGTTCTTACAGGCATTGGCAATAGCATTGGGAGATACATAAAAACTAACACCCAACACTTGGAGGAGAGGATCTTCACCTTTGCACGCATTTGTGTGGAGGTGGACCTCAGCAAAGGGATTCTAGAAAGCATCCAACTAATTCACAAACAACAAAAATGGACGTAGCATCTCGATTATGAAAATACTGCATTCAGATGTAGAATATGCAGGAATACCGAGCATTTGCAAAACACATGCCCAGAAGCTAAAAGTGACAACAGAAAAAGGAAAAAGACAGGGAAAGCAACCAAAGGCTAGCAATTTCAATCAGAAAACCAGAACAGGAGATGGAAGAAGAAGAGGATGCACCCATCCCAAATGAAAACAACCAGACAATAACCGAACTGGAGACACAAGAACAAGAGATGCAAGAGCCTTTTGAACTCACTGCCACGGCTCAGGCGACAGTGGACCATGGGGCACCAGAAAGTGGAGGAAACAAAAGACAACACAACTCAGATACTTCAGATTCGGATAAGGACAATGGAGAAATCATAGTAGAAAATTAGCTCGCCCTTATTTCCACCACGCCAACACAAGGTCCATGGTGCAAGGTCGAAAAGAAGTAAGGGAGAAATTTTGATTTCTCCCCATGTATTAAAGGTTCTATGATGCAACTTACTTGCCCGTATTTGACAATTACCAACTCGTGCAACATGTAATTTTGTTTTCATTAATAAACTTACGAATTTTTCTTGTGAAAAAAAAGCGCATTTAATTTTTAAAGCATAATGTTGCATAAGAAGGGGCCAAGTAATCTCAACCTTTGATAGAAAAGAATATAGAAGTAACTATAGAATTCAAACTACAAGGTTTTCTCACAACAAAAAGTTTCCTCCCTCTAAAACATAAGGCTAGTATCAACCATGCTTTTCCTGATGAAAGAAAATAAATATGAATTAGCCATCAAATAAATTTAAAACGCCGACTCATTCAACGTAAAACAAGCTGAAAAAAGAGCGATCTTCTCAAGATTCCATTGATTTTGAATCACACAAAATTCATAAAATCCAAATGATTGCTTAGACAATTCTTTGTGAAGCTAAATTAAACAATACAAAATCTCAATGGGCAATACTTAAACAAGAATTTTCAATGCATTTTCCCCTAAGGGTAGGGATGGGACTCCCATGAACCTATACTAATATAGAAAATGCTTGGAATAAAAAGGGAAATAATCGATTAGTCGTAAGCTCTTTTATCACAAAGGATATAGAAAATCCTAGTGGTAAAATATAGTAGGGAGTAGAAAGTGAATAGAGAGTCATCGATTGAAAATTTTCAAAATTTGAAGAGGTATGGATTATGAGTTCTAACTCTCTGTTTTTAATCAAAGAACTTGCTTTGAATAATATTTTGATGTCACTATGGGTGTTCACAAACCTTATAAATCAACTTATTCTCTCGATTTATAGTTCCTTAGCTTGTGGGTCAAAATCAACATGGTGTAGGGTAATTGATTCACCTTCAAAGGCTAGAAGATCTAACAAGATACTTGCTCCTTCATCCACACTATTATTTCCCAATTTCATAGTAGCTTAGGTAAGCATCGTATCAACTTGGTATTTGATTTCCATATTATCATCAGAGGCTTTGACTACCCCAGGTTATGCTACAATGTCATTTTTAGGTGACATCTTCCTTATAGGGATAATATGCTCTTTCTCAATCTTGATTCGTGGCAAGCTTTGGTCACCTCTCCCATCATTAACACCACCAATTCCTTCAATTTTCTCCTAATGGAGTGTAGTAGAAGTATGATTTTTGGAAGGGGTATCAACATTTATTCTAGATCCATATATAAAACTGCCTATCCCACTAGAAAATGACCACCCCCTTTGTGTCATAACTAGTGCTTGATGGTTAACATCATTAGGCATTGTCTCTTAGATTACACTTCCTATGGGGCTAGTATTTGAACTAAACAAGGTATGTAAATTGTTACGAGTTGTAACTTTGTCACTATGCAAATAAAGAAATCCTTTTCTGACTTTGATCCCTTCATTATCTCTAATTCCCTCACCTTCTTGTCTATAACTATGAAAGTATGAACCATGTTTTTATGCTAGTGTGGAAGCCTTGAATATTCCTTTAGGGTCATAACCTTTAACGACATCAACTTCGGTTTTTTTGGAAATTAGCTAGCTAGTGGTAAATCTCACTCATATGTTCCCAATCAAATACTTAAATTTTATTCACAACATAGAGTATAATAGAAGGATGTACTGGGGGATTTTTGTTGTTGTCTCTTAGCCAATGATTTTGGATGAAAGTTGCATATTCTC
The DNA here is from genome assembly GCA_034641835.2 of Pinus albicaulis. Taxonomy (NCBI): domain Eukaryota; kingdom Viridiplantae; phylum Streptophyta; class Pinopsida; order Pinales; family Pinaceae; genus Pinus; species Pinus albicaulis. Next base: position 292,062,042 of record CM076584.1, on the reverse strand, counting down.
TTTATATAAATCTATTAAGTATGCAATGTAAATTTGGTAGATTGTACCATATTTAGTGGTAGGATGCATCAACCACTTCATCAAAATGGACACCCCATCACCATTTTCATTCATGAAGGTATCCACATCTATGACCATAAAACCCTTAGTTGATGTAGGGAGTCTTAGCATGTTTCTAAAGGTGCCTATAATTTAAGAGCCTTGCCCTCTTCCTTCAATTCAAAACATGATGTTTCACATAAAACTTTTCGAATTCCATTGGAAAATCTCACAAAAATTATAAACTTCAAGAGCACAACTAGATTTGGCTAATCCCAAATTCCAAACCTTGTGGTCCTTCTATAGATGCTCATCTATCATTAAATACCATTTATATGTTAAGGATCAAGGTAATTCATTATCCCTTTGAGATGGAATATTCAGTGTATCTCCACAATATGGTTCATAACTCTTCCTAGGGTCCATTCTTAATCGTTCACCTATCAAATGCAAAACCCTCGATAGAGTACCCTTAATAAATGGTTTTGTTTTGTATGATCCACATTCATTCGTCAAAATCATGTTCCATGATTATCCTTAGTAAATCCTCACCACCCTAAAGATTTCATATTATCATCAAAGGGACACTTCTAAATACAATGCTAATCAAACTTAAATAAAAAATAATAGAATTGTTGGCCAAACTGTAAATGAGACCACAAGCAAGATCAAAGGTAGATGTCCTCTGCATTTTGCATGTGAAGTGTGGGAACAAACATTTGAACTATTAACATCAATCTTTCAAAGATACCCACACTCCACACATTGCATGTGAAGTGTGTCACACAAGAACATACGATTCATCTAGGTAGAAGGTCTCCACACTTCACACCAAACTATGACATGGTGAGCAAAGGGAAAAAACCAACATTTTTCACTTCATATGTGGAATGCAGAATTTGGAAAGCGGATAAAAGGTCTTGAAAAAGTGGGCATAGACAGCTAAATTATTATACACTCTACACTTCATATGCAGATTGTGGAATGTGGAATATGGGCCTAGAAAACCCTTATAAAAATGGAATTCCAACAAAAGGTCAATAGTATTATGACTTACTAAATTGTGGTACAATACGACTATCATGGTGCTACCAAAATGTCAATTTATGAAGTTGTATGTGGCAAAACATCTCACTTTATCACTTTGTAGTTATTAAGCACATCCAAAGTTTAGGAAGTGGATAACATACTAAAGAACAGAGTGCCCATTGATAGTGCACTCAAGGATAATTTCATTTTGGATCAAAATAGCATGAAGAAATAGGAAGACCAACATCACTTCAAGCACTCTGTTGAAGAATAATATTAGGTGCTTATTCATTTCCAGTCCTCTAAAGAAACATCTCTCAAAGATAAGAACTACCCAAATTTAGTGCTAAAGTTCCATGGACCTTATTATATCCTCTAGTGCACTAGACACGATGCCTATATATTGCCTCTCTTAGCCCCCTTCATGATCCATGAAATGTTTCATATGTATTGCTTGAACAAGGTAGCAGGGTCAAACCACTTAGTTTAGACTAGTCTTCCCAAAATTGATGAGGAAGGCTCCATTTTGTTACAACTAGAGGAAATATTGGTTAACAGGAGCATGAACAATGTCAACACACTTTCTAGGGAGTCCTGAAATGGTGGAAAGATACATAGCGTGAAGATGTTACTTGAGAACCAATAGCGATTTTACACTAATTTCCACACATCTGGGATTGAGGATAACATTTCTTTTGGAAGAGGTAGGTGGGATTGAGAACTTGTTATACCCCTACCCTAACCTCTCTACTTGGAGCACTTGGGAACTAGTTAATTAATGTATGAGGTCATCTTCTTTGAATAAAGCTAAGTAGTTGATGTGTTGGTACTTAATGTAAAAATGTTGTATTTATTAAATAAGGCTTCGTAGGTGGTTGATACTGGTTAATGATGAGGTGGTTGATACTTCTTAATGATGAAACCACTACTTGTTAAGGCTTTACTAGTAAAAACTATTTATAAAGGTCAAAGACTATGTAATGTTTTGTTGAGTATTCTTTCTATTGAAACGTTATTAGTGTTTAGTTGAGTATTCTTTTCTATTGGAACTTTATTCATTTAAGGTCACCCTAAAAAAACCCCATAAAAATTATTGTCTTGCAAATAATGTAAAAAGATTTATATTTTACAAATTCAATATTGATACTTGTTAATGATGGGCTGGTTGATACTTGTTAATGATGAAACTACTACTAGTTAGGGCTTTGCTAGTAAAAAACTATTTATAAATGTTGAAGACTATGTAATGTTTTGTTGAATATTCTTTTCTATTAAAACTTCATTAATGTTTTGTTTAGTATTTTTTCTATTAAAACTTTATTTATTTAAAGGTCGCCCTAAAAAAAATCCATAAAAATTATTATCTTGCAAATTATCTGTAATTTTTTTTTTTTTTTTTATATTTTACAAATTCAATATTTTATATATATATATATAATTTATTATATTATGTATATTTCTTCCTACATTAATTTTTTTTTTTTGTAAGTCAGATAAATTGGCAACATCACGCAGCTTTCACATGCGTGGCGTGGGGTCCAACCCCCCCGGCTACCACTATAACCTCTCAAGGAACTTCCCAGCCTGCAAGAGCAGTACCCGGATAATTGTTTATTAATTACATACATGAACTTCCTCCAACAAATTTGCTATTTTTATCTAAAAAATTGAAAAGGCTCAAGGTAAACCTAACAAATTATTAAAAGTGATTGCTTTCCCTCTTCCATAATCCCTACCCCTCATATCTAGTGGAATATGAACTCCTTCAGTAATAATTGCAACCTTTGCCACATGCTCAAATGTGATTAGCACAAATCCCCAAATCCATTCTCGAATACAAATTGTGACATGGCTTTACCAATAATAAGATCAATATAAACTTCAACCTTTTATGATATAAATTTTCACTTAGACTTTGGTGAGAACGCCTAATAAGGCCCAACAAGCCCATTAAAATTAATTATAAATAAATGACTTTGGTGAGAACCCCTAATAAGGACCAAAAAGGCCATTAAAATTAATGATAAATATAGATGACCAATATATAATGTAACGTTGTAATGTGGATATAGGCCTCACAAGAGTGCTCTTGCGTGGGACACCGGAAGACTTTTCCCAAAAAAGACCTTTAAAAGACTAGGCACGTCACAACTCGGATGACTATATCATGTGTCCCACCATCCCGTTTGAATGGAGACCATCTTTTTTATTTTAAACGCCCACATTAATAGGGAATGGATGTATCAGGAAGAAGCTTTGGTGATCCCTAGGGTTACATCACCAAAGACTCTTCTCCAACCTCATCCCTACTGTTACATCACCCAACAACGGTTCTTCAGAATGAAGACAAAATCTTCCATGTCTGGTTAGGTTGTGATTAAACAATTGACCACTAATCACAACGCTTCTGTGATATTATCTATATATACTTAATTGAAATAATTGAATAATAGTGCAAAGTCTTTGATGTCTATGGTCAACGACAGCAGCACAGAGGAAGCATCGGGTGAGTGACGTTCGAATCCCCTTGTCTACAAGAAGAAGTTTGGCCTGAATTTTCCCACGCTTTTCCATTTTTTCACACAGGCAGGTAGAGAAAGCCCAAATAATTTCTGAGATCTGCGTACACAGCTAAGGGAAGCAATGGATAGAGGATCTGCAGTTCCTCGGCATCGCGGGAATTGTTGGAGAGGCCTTCAAGGAGAGAAGAAAGAAAAAAGATATAAATATAGAGGTGGGGAGAGAAGAAAGAAGAAAGACATAGATATAGAGGTGGAGAGATGAAGAGAGGAGAGTAGGGAAGAGAGATAAGGAGAGAAAGAGCGAGACACAGAGATGGAGGGGAGAGAGAGGGAGCTAGTGATAAGGTTGGAGAGAGAGAGATGTGGGAGAGAGATGATTCAAGAGAGAAGAAGAGATAGATTTAGAGGGAGAGATAGAGAGAAGACAAAAAAGACATAAAGAGAGAAAGGTAAACCTGACTATTTTTCTTTAAGACTGGACTCTTTTTCTTTTAGATTGCAGGGTTGTTGTCTGTAAGATCTCTCAGCGATTTTGAGAAGTCCTTTATTTTATTAATAAAAGATTTAAAAAATAAACTAAATCCGATCAAAATTATTCTAAATTTTATTTATTCAAAATCCGATTCTTTTTCTTTCAGATTGCATGACTATTACAAGTCCTATCTCAGCTTTATAGAGAAGTTTTTTATTTTTGCAATAAAGGGTTTTTAAAAATAAACTAAATCTAATCAAAATTATTCTAAAATTAATTTATTCTAGCATGGATAACTGATATGAAAATTGTTTAAAACCCGACTCTTTTTCTTTTTCTTTCATATTGCTCTGTTACAAGTCTGTTAGATCTCTCAACTTCGTAGAGAGAAATTTGTTTTTGCAACAAAGAATTTTTAAAAATATGATCAAAATTATTCTAAAATAATCTATTCTAACATGGATAACTGATAAAAAAATTTGTTGAAGACCCGGCTTCTTTTTGTTTCAGATTGCAGGGCTTTTACAACTCTGTTGCAGTAACGGAAAATAAAAAATAAATTAAATTTGATCCAAATTATTTAGAATTCTTGAGACTGAAAAAATGATTTTAAGACCCATTAAGAATAACACCCCCACCATAAGAAGCATCCCTCTTAGAGGAACCTTCGAAATATATCCACGGATCAGACTTGTCTATTTGTTCTTCTCTCACGGGGATCCCTGAAGAATCAGTTTCCTCCTGAATCAACTCATATATAGTAATAACCTGTCCAACATTTAAAATGTTGATTAAATAAATTGAGTAATAATTTTATATAAATTTCAAAATATAACAATAACCTGTCCAACCTTTAAAATATTGATTAAATAAATTGAGCAGTAATTTTATATAAATTTCTCATTGGAAAACTTTAATTGTGCACACATTTCATATATATATATAACAAGATACATATATATATATATAGATCATTTCATGGGATTTCTTAATATAACTGTTAATTTAATTCAGTTCAGAGGTGTTCCAGATTTCCACAAGTGGTTGAGAAGCCGCATATACTGAAATAAACCAGTATAGATGCATGTTAAGTTAGTAGGGATGGGATCAACTATTTTTAGAAGGTAAAATTTGAAAAAAAAAATATTTTATTATTATTATTATTATTTATTTCTATAGTTTTAATTGTATTTTTGAATGATATTATACTTTATTTAATTATTTATCTGATAGTTAAAAGAATTTATTTAAATTTCAAAGAAAATTGGTTAAAAAAAATTAAAAATTTATTTTAAATAATATAGAGAGATAGAGGAGGAGAGAGGAGGAAAGAACAAAGACAATGAGATAGAGGTGGAGAGAGAGGGAGCTGCAAGGGAGAGATGGAGAGAGAGTGAGGGAGAGAGGAGAGTAGGGAAGAGAGACAGGGAGAGAAGGGAAAGAGAGAGAAATAGGGAGACACAGAGATGGAGGGGAGAGGGTGTGAGATAGTGATAGCCTTGGAGAGAGAGAGCGAGGTGGGAGAGATGACTCAAGAGAGAGAAGAAGAGAGATGGATTTGGAGGGGGAGAGAGAGGGAAGGAGAAGAAAGACATAGAGATAGATTTGGAGGGGGAGAGAGAGGGAAGGAGAAGAAAGACATAGAGGGAGAAAGGTAGAGAGAGAGAGAGAGTAACAAGGGAGTGATGGAGCCAGTGGAAGAGAGAGGAGAGCACTGTGGAAGAGAGAGATCATAACCCAATATATGATATATATATATAATTGGCATTAAAATATTTTAAATAACATGTGTAGTTTTACCTATGGATTACATTGTGCAAGTTGGAATGTTTTTTTCTTATTAATATATTTTTCAAATTAAATCCTGGATATTAAAATTATGTTATATATCTACATTTTTATTATTATAAATATTTTAAGTGTTATATATTAATATAATCTTAAGAGTGGAATAAATTACATATCTTCTTATTATTTTTTCAATAACTATTTGTTTCTTTTCTTTTACTGTTATTTATTTTTTTATGTTGGAAATTGAATATTTTTTTATACATATAGGGTATTATTTATTTATTTTCTTTTTTAGATCTTATATGTCGTTGTTGACATAGACATATACATCTTCAAATAATTTATTTAAATACTGTGTTGAAATATTTTTGAAAAATATAAAATTTATTCAATATGTTTTTGGTTAGACAGGGAAACAAATTCCAACTATGTAGAAAAGAGACGCTGTCCAATAAACCTTAATCATTCAGGTTTTTAAAAATTCATAATTTTTCGAACGATATTCTTTATTCTTATGTAATGCAATCTATTCAAACTGGTATTTCAATACGAAGCAATACTGTTGAATCCCTTACTATTTTCCCACAACTTTCTTGAGCTTCGGATCTGTGATCGATGCGATCGGCCGCCGCAAACACTACTGAAACATTTTAAAAATTAAACTAAATATGATCAAAATTATTCTGAAATTAATTTATTTCAACATGGATAACTGGTATAATATTTTTTGAGGCCGGACAATTTTTGTTTTAGATTGCAGGGTTGTTACATGTCTGTAAGATCTCTCAGCGTTGTGGAGAGGTTATTTATTTTTTTAATAAAAGATTAAAAAAAATAACTAAATCCGATCAAAATTATTCTAAAGTTTATTTATTCTAGACCCGACTCTTTTTCTTTCAGATTGCAGGACTGTTACAAGTCTGTAATATCTCTCAGCTTTATAGAGAAGTTATTTAATTTCGCAATAAAGGATTTTTAAAAATAAATCTGATCAAAATTATTCTAAAATTAATTTATTGTAGCATGGATAACTGTTACAAAATTGTTTAATACCCGACTCTTTTTCTTTCAGATTTCAGGGCTGTTACAAGTCTGTCAGATCTATCAACTTTGTAGACAGAAGTTTGTTTTTGCAATAAAGAATTTTAAAAAATAGGATCAAAATTATTCTAAAATAATCGATTCTAACATGGATAACTGATCAAATATTGTTGAAGACGACTTCTTTTTGTTTCAGATTGCAGCGCTGTTCCAACTCTAAGATATTTTTGCAACAAGGGATAATAAAAAATAAACTAAATTTGAACCAAAATTTTCTAAAATTAATTTATTTTAACCTATATGATAACTGATATAAAAATTGTTTATAAATGCTGAAAAAATTTGTTTATAAAATTAAAAGAATTGCTTAGGCTATAAATGAATTTTAAAAATAATTTAAAATATTAATTCTTTCCTCCCAGGAAAAAACAGTATATTTCATTATTAATCACAAGAGAGTCACCAAACCCCCAGCTAAACATAGTTTGTGTTGGAATTTTGCTGAATTCCAAAACAATGAAACTGCCCTTCTTTAACACAGAGAAAATTAAAATTCATTCACAGACAAAGTTTTCAACTCAGAAAATTTATATTCAATATATAAAAAAAAAACTGCTGTTACAATACTTCCTCAAAAGAGGGATTACAAAATAGTTTAACTGCTGCAAACACAGTGTAAACTATCACTCTGTCTCACACAAAGAAATACTATGTCTCTCTAAATCAACAACTATACACTACTGTGCATACTCTGTTTTTTAAAAGAAAACTCTGTTGTTCTGTGTAATTATAAAAATTACAGATCTCTGTCTTTTACAAACGCACTGCTGTGCATAATACTTCACACTCTGCTGTGCATAATACTTCACACTCTGCTGTGTGTCTCACTGTTTTAAAAAATACGCTGTTGTGCATATATAAAACATTACATAACAAAGACTCTGTCCTGTGTATTACAAAACAAAATATCCCAAAATATCTCAGGTTCAGTTAATGCCATTAATTGACATACAACCACTAAATTCACCGCTTCAGAAATCTTTATGGCTCCATTAAATTCTGTCAGCACCGCTCTAATATGCATTGATAGCAAATTGACCGGTGGCTCTGTGATATTTTCTCCTTTCCGCACTGCTGTGCACATTCACTGTTCTGTGTATTTAACAATTCTGCTGTGTAATACAAAAATATACTTCACGGCTTTGTCAATATATATATATATATGTGTGTGTGTGTGTGTGTGTGTGTGTGTGTGTGTGTGTGTGACATGTTTTAATAAAACATAAAACAGAATTAAAACATACGATGGGCAATTAAAATTAAACCCAAATTTAAAACAAATAACATATGTGATGTTAAAACTTTAACCGCAAGTCATATATATAACATATGGGCCGTATGATATATGTGGGCCCCTGGCTGTTCCGAGGGGGTAAGAACCTCCGCCCACAAACTCTCATCGACCCCCGTGGACAGGCTTTGCAGCTGTATGGTGTGGGCCCTGTCCGAGGGGGTAAACTCCACCGTCAGCTCTGCCTGCTAGACCACCACGGACTTGGACTGCCATATGATCTCAGCTGCCGTCTCAACTCAGCGCTGTTGGTCTTGTTCAATGTGCTGCCGCCTTGTCTTTTCGGCAGTTGGAAATTAATTCCAACACTCCCCCTTAATTTCAACTGCTGGGTTTTCCTGCATACCCAAGCATTTCCTGAAATATTCAAATCTTTTCTGCTGTAGTGGCTTTGTGAGGATATCTGCAAATTGATACTCTGTTCTGCAATGCTGCAAAACAATCTCGCCATTGCTAACCAATTCTCGTATGAAATGAAACTTGGTGTCAATGTGCTTTGTCCTTTTATGAAAAACAAAATTTTTAGACAATGCAATAGCTGAGCTATTGTCACAAAAAATCACTGTCCCTTTTACATGTTCTTGACATAAGCTTCTCAACATTTTCCGCATCCAAACTGCTTGACACGCTGCTGCTGTAGCTGCCACATATTCCGCCTCTGATGTAGATAACGCTACAACGGGCTGTTTCTTAGAAGCCCATGAAATGGCTCCTGAACCCATATGAAAAACATAACCGGAAGTGCTCTTCCGATCATCAATACTTCCAGCCCAATCACTGTCAGTATAACCAACTAAATCTGAACATTCTGAAGTAGTATAAAAGATACTAAACCTTTTAGTACCTTTAACATACCTCAAAATCCTTTTTGCTGCTTGCCAATGTGCATCCTTTGGCTTTTCCATGAACCTGGAAATCAAACTAATAGCATGCATTATGTCTGGCCTAGTTGCAGTCAAATACATAAGGCTGCCAACTATGCTCTTGTATAAACTAGAATCAAAATCCTTGCTGCTGTCCTCTCTGCTGAGTTTTAATCCCATCACCGTGGGAGTGATAGCTGCTTTGCTTTCCTGCATGTTAAATCTTTCAAGAACTTCATTAACATACTTTGCCTGTGAGATGAAAATCCCACTTTCATCTTGTTCTACTTCTATTCCCAAGAAGTATCTCGACAAACCCATATCCCAGTCATTTCAAATTCTTCTTTCATGACTGTTTTAAAATTTTCAATAAGGCAATCATCATTACCTGTAAAAATAACATCATCAACATACAAGACTACAATCAAGATTTTACCGTCTTGTTCCTTGATGTAGAGGGTGGGTTCTCCCTCACATTTTTCAAAACCATTTTCCAGTAGATATGAATCTATCCTACTGTACCACGCTCTTGGCGCTTACTTTAGCCCATAAAGAGCTTTCTTCAACTTGCATACGTTGTGCTCTTGGCCTTTCTTTTCATAGCCGAGAGGTTGTTCAATGTAAACCTCTTCCATTAACACTCCATTCAGAAATGTTGACTTCACGTCCATTTGGTAAACTTTCTATTTGTTTTGTGCTGCTATGGACAACACTGCTCTCACGGTTTCCATTTTGCAACCGGTGCGAAAGTTTCCTCATAGTCTATGCCATGCTTCTGCTTATAACCTTTGACAACAAGCCTTGCCTTGTGTCTCTCTATCTTGCCTTCAGCATTACTCTTGGTCTTGTAGACCCATTTAACACCAATGACATCTTTACCTTTTGGGAGTTCAACCAAATCCCAAGTTTTGTTCCTTTCTATGGCATTAATTTCCTCATCCATAGCTTCTATCCATTTCCTATCCTTGATAGCTTCTTCAAAATGAACAGGATCATCAACATGACAGTATAAAGCAAACAAAGAATTGATACCTTCATTAGCTATATCTTGTTCATAAATATCTTTCAAACTTCTGAATTTCTTACCTCTTTCAGTAGGTGTACAAGTACTTGAAGAAGCACTTGAATTTCCTCCTTGTGGTGTGCTTGGAGAAGCACTTTCATTTCTCCTCAAGGGTGTGCTTTGCTGCTCTCTTGTTGGTGTTGCTGTTTGGGGATGTATTTTAGCCAACTCATCATCATTTTCATCATGAGATAAACAGTGTTTAACATTCACTGTTTTCTCTATGCTTCCATCCCAAGCTTCCTCTTCAATGAACTGAACGTCCCTGCTCACAAGAAACTTCTTGTTGGATGGGTTATATAACCTGTATGCCTTGGATTCCTCATTGTATCCAATGAAAATACATTTCTCCCCCTTACTGTCCAACTTCTTCCTTAGCTGATCCGGAATGTGTGCATAAGCCACACATCCGAAAACCTTCATATATGTGACACTTTGCTTTGCGCCACTCCATGCCTCTTCTGGCACTTTGTTCATAACTGCTTTTGTAGGGCACCTGTTCAAAATATAAGTTGCACAATGTACAGCTTCGGCCCAATAATCATTAGGCAAATTCTTTGCCTTCAACATACTCCTCGCCATGTCCATTATGGTTCGGTTCTTCCTTTCGGCTACTCCATTTTGCTGCGGTGTATATCTAGTTGTAAACTGCTTATGAATACCATTTTCTCTACAAAACCGTAGAAAATCTTTAGATATATACTCACCTCCTCTATCAGTCCTTAAGACTTTGATATGCAGCCCACTCTGGTTCTCAACAAGTGCTTTGAAATTGCAAAAATTTTCAAACACTTTACTTTTGTTTTTCAAAAAGTAAACCCAAGTTTTTCTTGTAAAATCATCTATGAATGTTAAGATATAGTGGCTGCTAGCAAGCGATGGAGTTTGCATCGGTCCACATATATCTGAGTGGACAATCTCTAAGGGTGCTTTTGCCCTTATGCTTTTCCCGGAAGGAAAACTCTCTGTGTTGTTTCCCAAGAATACAACCTTCACAAAGGCTGTCCGGTTTCTCTATCAATGGTAAACCACTTACCATTCCTTTTCTGTTCAACAAATTAAGACCTCCAAAGTTGAGATGTCCAAATCTCAAGTGCCATAACCAATTATCATCCTTTGGTTCGCTTTGGTAAGTCTCTTGTGCAACTGCTGCTTTCTCTTCGCCATTCTTCAAGTCTGCTCTCATTCTGAGAGGGAACATCCTGTTCCTTGTCATCTTCACTTCAGCAATACACTATTTGCTGGGTGGTTTATCCATGATGGTACAAACATCATTATCAAAGAAAACATTATATCCCTTATGGACAAGCTGTCCAACACTTAAGAGATTACACTTCATTCCTGGAACATAATAAACATCTGCTATGGTTTTCTTTGCACCTAATCTTGTTAAAACATTCACATCTCCTTTTCCCATAACAGAAACTTTGCTATCAGTTCCTAGTATGACTTGTGACTGCACACTTTCATCTAATATAGAAAACATTTGCTGAGTTTCCTGTCATATGGTTACTACAACCGGAGTCTAGAAACCATAAATCTTCACTCTTTTCTTCAACCATATTACAAGCTAAAAACAAATTACTTTGACTGTTGTTTTCTTTTGTGAAATTTGCACTAGTTTCACTTCTCATATCATTCTGCTTCTTCTTTCTACATTCATTAGCATAATGACCATATTTTTTACAATTTTAACATTGGACATTGGAATTATCATACCTTTGTCCTTGAGCATTCTGCTGACCATTCTGTTGGCTGCTGCCTTGGCCTTGATGCTGATTTGGATTGCTGCCCCTTCCTTGAGCATTTGCTGGACTGTTCCTTCCACCTCTGTTCTGGCTTCTGCCTCTTCCTCTCTTGTTTCCTCTACCTTGCCCTCTTCCTCTTCCGAAAGACATCTGGGTCTTAAAGGCTTGCTCAAGAGATGAGTTTTCACTCCTACCCAATCTCTGTTCATGGGTAATCAGTGATGCATGTAATTCATCCACTGAAAACTTTGTGAGATCCCTAGTCTCTTCCATGGTGGTGACAATCACATCGAATCTTGAGGGTAAGCTTCTCAAGAGTTTTTCCACAATCCTCTTGTCCTCAAGAGTCTCTCCATGAGATCTGATTTGTGTGACCATTCCAATCACATGAGTGAAGAATGAGTCAATGTTATCTGACTCTTTCATACAGAGAGTCTCAAAGTCTCTCCTCAGCAACTGAAGTTTTGTTGTCTTCACTCTCTCCATACCTTGATAAGCTGTCTTGAGAGTTTCCCATGCTTCACTGGATTTCTTGGCTGCTGCTATCCTTGGAAACACACTCTCATGCACTGCTTGATACAAGAAGAAAAGAGCCTTGGCATCTCTCTTCTTATTGTTCTTCAACTGTTCTCTTCCTGCTTGAGTTAAAATAAAAAATTCTGCTTCATTTGCTGGCTCTTCAAAGCCATCCTCAACTAATTCCCATAATTCTTGGGAGACAAATAAAGCTCTCATAGTTATTGACCAGTAGTCATAATTTTTTCCATTGAATTGTGGGAGATGTATATTTCCTAAACTCATACCTGTGCTGGCTCCAGCCATTCTGCACTCTTAACTATGATCCAAAAAACACTTGACTGTGTGTTTAAAACTAATCCACTGTACTGCAACAGTAACACAAAAATATATAGAGAAATACTTTCGAATTCTTCTTGTCTGAACCTTCACTCTGCTGGAGAGGCTTCGGCAAAAACGAACTCCTTTCCTTCAGCTTATTTGACCTTCAAATAGCCTGGATTGGCTCTGATACCATGTTGGAATTTTGCTGAATTCCAAAACAATGAAACTGCCCTTCTTTAACACAGAGAAAATTAAAATTCATTCACAGACAAAGTTTTCAACTCAGAAAATTTATATTCAATATATAAAAAAAAAAACTGCTGTTACAATACTTCCTCAAAAGAGGGATTACAAAATAGTTTAACTGCTGCAAACACAGTGTAAACTATCACTCTGTCTCACACAGAGAAATACTCTGTCTCTCTAAATCAACAACTATACACTACTGTGCATACTCTGTTTTTTTTTAAAAAACTCTGCTGTTCTGTGTAATTATAAAAATTACAGATCTCTGTCTTTTACAAACGCACTGTTGTGCATAATACTTCACACTCTGCTGTGTGTCTCACTGTTTTAAAAAATACGCTGCTGTGCATATATAAAACATTACATAACAAAGACTCTGTCATGTGTATTACAAAACAAAATATCCCAAAATATCTCAGGTTCAGTTAATGCCATTAACTGACATACAACCACTAAATTCACCGCTTCAGAAATCTTTATGGCTCCATTAAATTCTGTTAGCACCGCTCTAATATGCATTGATAGAAAATTGACCGGTGGCTCTGTGATATTTTCTCCTTTCCGCACTGCTGTGCACATTCACTGTTCTGTGTATTTAACAATTCTGCTGTGTAATACAAAAATATACTTCACGGCTTTGTCAATATATATATATATATATATATATATATGTGTGTGTGTGTGTGTGTGTGTGTGTGTGTGTGTGTGTGTGACATGTTTTAATAAAACATAAAACAGAATTAAAACATACGATGGGCAATTAAAATTAAACCCAAATTTAAAACAAATAACATATGCGATGTTAAAACTTTAACCGCAAGTCATATATATAACATATGGGCCGTATGATATATGTGGGCCCCTGGCTGTTCCGAGGGGGTAAGAACCTCCGCCCACAAACTCTCATCGACCCCCGCGGACAGGCTTTGCGGCTGTATGGTGTGGGCCCTGTCCGAGGGGGTAAACTCCACCGTCAGCTCTGCCTGCTGGACCCCCGCGGACTTGGACTGCCGTATGATCTCGGCTGCCGTCTCAACTCAGCGTTGTTGGTCCTGTTCAATGTGCTGCCGCCTTGTCTTTTCGGCAGTTGGAAATTAATTCCAACAGTTTGATCCAGCAAAAACCACTCTTAAGGCTGAAGAAATGATTTCCAGACAAATAAAGAATAAGACCCCACCGAAAAAACCATCCCTCTCCACGGCCCAAATCACTCTTGAGAATGACAAAATGATTTTAAGACAAATACATAATAACAACCGCACCACAAGAACCATCCCTCAGAGGAACCTTCGAAATAAACAGGGATCAGACTTGTCTATTTGTTCTTCTCTTAGGGTTCCTGAATATTTTTTGTTTGTTTGTTTGTTTTATTATTATTATTATTATTATTTTTTGAGAGAGGTTTTTTGTGATTTATAAATTTTTGAAATTTTTTTAGTAAAAAATCACATATGAAAAATATTGTCTATTCTTTTTAGCTAATTATTGTGATTTATTATCAAAATGAATCACATTTTTCTTTTTCTGGAACTTTGTTTTATTTATTTATCTTGTTTTTTTGTTTGAGAGATGGCTTATGTGATTCATAAATTTTTGAAAAAATCTCACATTTTTCTTTTTCTGGAACTTTGTTTTATTTATTTATCTTGTTTTTTTGTTTGAGAGATGGCTTATGTGATTCATAAATTTTTGAAAAAATCTTTCAGTAAAAAATCATATATGAAAAAATATCGTCTATCTTTTTCGAACCAACTATTGTGATTCATCATCAGAATGAACCACATTTTTCTTTTTATGGAACTTTGTTTTATTTATTTATCTTGTTTTTTGTTTGAGAGATGGCTTCTGTAATCCATAAATTTTTGAAAAAAAAATTCAGTAAAAAAGCACATGAAAAATATCGTCGATCTTTTTCGAACCAACTATATATTGTGGTTCATCATAAGGATGATGAACCACATTTTTCTTTTTTCTTGAACTTTATTTTATTTATTTATCTTTTTACTTATTTGATTTTATATATATATATATATATATATATATATATATATATATATATATATATATATATATTTTAAAATTAAAGAATTAATTAATTTAGCTATTTATTTATTTATTTAGAAAAATAATAATAATGAATTAAAATAAATAAATTAAATTAAAAATTTAATATTAACCTTATTTTTAATGAATTATTTAAATTTTATCTCTGCATCTATATCGGATTCTCTCTGCATCTATATTTGTGCTCTCATCCTGCCTTGATGAACCACAATAATTACTTTGAAACCGTTTTCAAAAATCAGTTTCCAACATTTAAAATATTGATTAAATAAATTGAGTAAAAACTTTCTAATCATCTTTTAAATACAATATTTACAGAGACATTACATTTCTTTCCTAGTATATTATAATCATCAATACTATACATCTCATATTTAAAAAATTATGAAACATGTTTTAAAATATATATATATATATATATATATATATATATATATATATATATTTTAAAACATGTTTCATAATTTTTTAAATATGAGATGTATAGTATTGATGATTATAATATACTAGGAAAGAAATGTAATGTCTCTGTAAATATTGTGACTCCATTATATTACACACAAAAATAAAATAATAAAATAATTTAAAATAAAATAAATAAAAAATAAAATCTATAATTATAATTATAATTAATAATTAAACACGATTTAATTTTTCAAGATGCAAGGCTTTTATTTGAGTTGAAAATAAATTTTATCAATTTATGTCATTTAAAATAAAATAAAAATAAAAATAGCCCAATAATAATAATAATAATAATAACCATCTATGCTATTGAGAACACATGGTAATAAAAATAAAAATAACAGATAAAAATAGTTATTTATATGGAATATAACCTATTTAAAGGGGAATTAAACTAGTTTAGATCAAGTGAGTGAAATATTTCTACCACATTGTATTGTAATATCAACAACAATGATTTTGAGATTATTGACCTTTTATAATGTTTTTAATTAAAACTAACTAGAGATGCATATTCAATTTCATCTTTTGTATTTTTATTTAGAGAATATTTTAATTTTATTTTAAGGAGGAGACGTGTGAACTCCGCATTAAGCACGTACATAATCACACATTTCCCTCTTGGTAGAATGGGCCTCTTGGTGCCATTATGGAGTTGGTTGGTAGAGTTAAAATAATTATACATAGTAGAATCTAGAGGGAAAGGAAATGTTAAGAGTCATCCATGAGGAAAACATGGAAATACTATGAGTTGAGGTATTCCCCAATTGAAATATCAACAACAATGGTTTTGAGATTATTGACCTTTTATAATGTTTTTAATTAAAACTAACTAGAGATGCATATTCAATTTCATATTTTGTATTTCTATTCAGAGAATATTTTAATTTTATTTTAAGAAAGAGAAGTGTGAACTCTACATTGAGCACATATATAATCATGCATTGCCCTCTTATACTGGGTGGTAGAATGAGACTCTTACTGCCATTATGGAGTTGCTTGGTAGAGTTAAAATAATTATACATAGTAGAATCTAGAGGGAAAGGAAATGTTAAGAGTCATCCATGAGGAAAACATGGAAATACTATGAGTTAAGGTATCTCTAATTGAAATATCAACAACAATGATTTTGAGATTATTCACGTTTTATAATGTTTTTAATTAAAACTAATTAGAGATACATATTCAATTTCATCTTTTGTGTTTTTATTTAGAGAATATTTTAATTTTATTCTAAGAAAGAGAAGTGCGAACTCTACATTGAGCACATACACAATCATACATTGCCCACTTATACTGAGTGGTAGAATGAGACTCTCACTGCCATTATAGAGTTGGCTGATAGAGTTAAAATAATTATACATAGTAGAATCTAGAGGGAAAGGAAATGTTAAGAGTCATCCATGAGGAAAACAGGGAAATACTATGAGTTGAGGTATTCCCCAATTGAAAAACAACCATACGTACTGGTGAAAATAGTGGCTATTTTAGAATTTACATCTTTTTGTCCCATGAATTAGTCTATGTTCCCTTACACCTAGTCAAAATTATTCTCGGTTAGCCATTAAGAAAAGGTATATGGGATAATAGATTGGCTAAATTATAGGAGTATGATATGGAGATAAAACGCTTGAAAGTAATCAAAGGGAAATGCATTTAGAAATTGATTGCAAGCATGGAGGCCGTAATCAACAACTAGGATGAAAAAAATACTACATATGCATTCATAACACGAATGGAATGCTATATGGATGTAGTTTTCTACTCGAAGGATATGAAATTTCCAGTTGAGATGTCATATAAAGAGAGAAGGGCATTAAAAATGAAGAGACCTTCGTGCGTTTTGATTTTTAGGGTACATTTTGGTAAAAACTTTGATGATGTCTTGTTAAGTTCTTTAGGACCATTAAATGCCAATGAAGTCTTGAAATATGTGCATGAACGAGTTTCTGGGAGACATTTTATCCATTGGAGACAACATATAAGGTGATTAGGGTGGTTTTTTATCCACCAAATTTTTTTTTTGGACTTTTACAAAAAGGTAAGAAGTTGTATGGTAGGTCAAAAAGTAGTAGGACAAATGAATATGGTCACTATGCCTCTAAAAGTTATTAGTATTGAGGCTTATTTCTTAGTGGGGGATCGACATACAAAATCTAGTAGAGGTCACATTTATATTTTTATGACCATTGATTATTTTATAAAATTGCATGAGTTATTTCCCAAAAAGTAATTACTTCCACTCAACCCTTATTCTTTTTGGAGGAAAACATCATTATTATATTTGAGGTACTTAAAAGTTTCATTATAGATAATGGATTGATATTTATAGGATTAAAATTCACCTTCATCTATAGAAAATACATAATCATTATGAGATGGTTTTTAGGTTACTATGCTTAAGGTAATGGGATTGCAGAATCCATTAATAAGACATTCATCTGAATAGTAAAGAATATTTTATTAGCTAATCAAAGGGGTGACACTCCTCTATTTCAAGTTTCATAATTTATTGATGCTTTTTCAATTGATGCAATGATGGAATGCTAGAAAACAAAAATCTTTAATTAAAATTTAAAAAAATAAAATAAATAAATAAAATTAAAAAAAAAACCTATTTTTTAAAGAATAATGTTGCATAAGAAGGGGACAAGTAACTTCAACCTTTGATAGTAAAGAATGTAGAAGAAACTAGAGGATTCAAATTACAAGGTTTTCTCACAACACAAAGTTTCCTCCCTCTAAATAACATAAGCCTAGTATCAACCATGCATTTACAGGATGAAGGAAAAGAAATATGAATTTGCAGGATGAAGGGAAAGAAATATGAATGGGCCATCAAAGAACTTTAAAACACCTACTCATTCAACATAAAACAAGTTGAAGAAATAGCCCTCTTCTCAAGGTTCCATTGATTTTGACTTACACAAAATTCATAAAATCCAAATGGTTTCTTAGACAATTCTTTGTGGATCTAAATTAAAAAATACAAAATCTCAATGGCCAATACTTAAACAAGAATTTTAAATGCATTTTCCCCTAAGGGTAGGGATGTGACTCCCATGAACCTAGAATAATCTAGATAATGTTTGGAATAAAAAGGGAAATAATTGATTAGTCATAAGCTATTTTATCACAAAGCATATAGAAAATCCCAGTGGTAAAATATTGTAGGGAGTAGAAAGTGAATGGAAAGTCCTCGAATGAAAAATTGCAAAAATTGAAGAGGTATGGATTATGAGTTCTAACTTTCTCTTTTCAATCAAAATACTTGCTATGAATAATATTTTTATGTCACTATGAGTGTTCACAAATTCTAGAAATCAACTTATTCTCTCGATTTATAGTTTCTTAGCTTGTGGGTCAAAATCAACATAGTGTAGGGTAATTGAGTCATCTTCAAAAACTAGAAGCTTTAACAAGATACTTTCTCCTTAATCCACACTATTATTTCCCAATTGCAAGTAGATTAGGTAAGCATCATATCAACTTGGTCTTTGATTTCCATATTATCATCAAAGGCTTCGACTACCCCAGGTTGTGCTACAATGTCATATTTAGGTGACCTCTTCCCTATAGGGATGATATGCTCTTTCTCAATCTTGATTCATGGCAATTTTTGGTCATCTCTTCCATCATCAACACCAGCAATTCCTATAATTTTCTCCTAATGGGGTGTAGTAGTAGTAGGTTTTTTGGAAGGGGTATCAACATTTAACCTAGATTCCTATATAAAACCACTTATCCCACTAGAAAATGACCACCCCCTTTGTTTCATGACTAGTGATTGATGCTTAACATCATTAGGCACCGTCTCTTGGATTGCATTTCCTATGGGACCTTTTTTGACTTTGATCCCTTCATTATCTCTAATGCCCTTACGTTGTTTTCTATAACTAAGAAAGTATGAACCATGTTTTTGTGCAGTTATGGAAGCCTTGAATATTCCTTTAGGTCATAACCTTTAACGACATCAAATTTGGGTTTTTGAAATTAGCTAGCTAGTGGTAAATATCACTCATGTGTCCCCAATCAAATACTACATTTTTATTCAGAACATAGAGTATAACATAAGGATGTACTTTGGAAATTTTGATGTAATCTTTTAGCCAACGATTCTGGATAAAAGTTGCATAATATCTTTATATAAATCTATCGAGTATGCAGTGTAAATTTGGTAGGTTGTAACATATTTAGTGATAATATGCATTAACCACTTCATTAAAACACTCCATCATCATTTTCATTCTTGAAGGTATCCACATCTATGACTATAAAACCCCTAGTTGATGTAGGGAGTCTTAGCATGTTTCTAAAGCTTCCTAGAATTTAAGAGACTTGTCATCTTCCTTCAATTCAAAACATGATGTTTCACAAAAAACTTTTCGAATTCCATTGTAAAATGTCACAAAAATTATAAACTTCAAGAGAACAACTAGCCTTGGCTAAACCCAAATTCCAAACCTTGTGGTACTTCTATAAATGCTTATCTATCATTAAATACCATTTATATGTTAAGGATCAAGGAAATTCCTTATCCCTTTGAGATGGAATATTCATTTTTTCTCCACAATATGGTTCATGACTCTTCCTAGGATCCACTCTTAATAATTCACCTATATAATGCAAAACCCTCAATAAAGTACCCTTAATAAATGGTTTTGTTTTGTATGATCCACATTCATCCATCAAAATCATGTTGCATGATTATCCTTAGTAAATGCTCACCACCCTAGAGATTTGATATTATAATCAAGGGACACTTCTAAATACACTGCCAATGAAAATTAAATACAAAATGATGGCATTGTGTGCCAAGCCGTAAATGAGAGCACACATAAGATTAAAGGTAGATGTCCTTTGCGTTTTTCATGTGAAGTGTGGGAACAAACATTTGAAGTATTAACATCAACCTTTCAAAGATACCCACACTCCAAACTTTGTATGTGTAGTGTGGCACACAGGGACATATGATTCATCTAGGTAGAAGGTCTCCACACTTTACACCAAAATGTGACATTGTGAGCAAAGGGAAAAACCAAACATTTTTCACTTCATTTGTGGAATGCAAAATTTGGAGGGTGGATAAAAGGTCTTGAAAAAGTGGGCTTAGAGAGTCAAAGAATTATACACTCTACACTTCGTATGCAGATTGTGGAATGTGGAATATGGGCCCAAAAAACATTTATAAAAATGGAATTCCAACAAAAGGTCATTATTATTCCGGCTTACTAAATTGTGGTACAACACCACTATCATGGTGCTACCAAAACATCAATTTATGAAGTTGTATGCGGCAAAAAACCTCCCTTTATCACCTTGTAGTTATTAGGCACATCCAAATTTCATGAAGTGGATAACATACTTAAAAATAGAGTGCTCATTCATAGTGCACTCAAGGATAATTTCATTTTGGCTCAAAATAAAATGAAGCAATAGGAAGACCAACATCACTTCAAGTACTCTATTGAAGAATGAGATTACGTTCTTATTCATTTCCAATCCTCTAAAGAAACATCTTTCAAAGATAAGAACTACACAAATTTAGTGCTAAAGTTCCATGGACCTTATTATACCCTCTAGTGCACTAGACAAGATGCGTATATATTGCCTCTCTTAGCCCGCTTCATGATCCATGAAATGTTTCATATGTCTTTCTTGAACAAAGTAGTGGGGCCAAACCACTTAGTTTAGACTAGTCTTCCCAAAATTAATGAAGAAGGCTCCATTCATTTACAACTAGAGGAAAATTTATTGGTCAACGGGAGCATGAACTATGTCAACACACTTTTTAGGGAGTCTTGAAATGGTAGAAAGATACATAGCATGAACATGTTACTTGAGAACGAATAGTGATTTTACACTAGTTTCCACACATCTAGGATTGAGGATAACATTGCTTTTGAAAGAGGTAGGCGGGATTGAGGACATGTTATACCCCTACCCTAATCTCTATACTTTGGGGCACTTGGGAACTAGTTAATTAATGTATGAGGTCATCTTCTTTGAATAAAGCTAAGTAGTTGATATGTTGGTACTTAATGTAAAAATGTTGTATTTATTAAATAAGACTTCCTAGGTGGTTGATACTTGTTAATGATGGGGTGGTTGATACTTGTTAATAATGAAACCATTACTGGTTAGGGCTTTGCTAGTAAAAAACTATTTATAATGGTCCAAGTCTATGTAATGTTTTGTTGAGTATTCTTTTCTATTGAAACTTTATTAATGTTTTGTTGAGTATTCTTTCTATTGGAACTTTATTCATTTAAAGGTCACCTTAAAAAAAACCCCATAAAAATTATTGTCTTGCAAATTATGTAAAAAAATTTATATTATTGATACTAGTTAATGATGAGGTGGTTGATACTTGTTAATGATGAAACTACTACTGATTAGGGCTTTGCTAGTAAAACACTATTTATAAAGGTGGAAGACTATGTAATGTTTTGTTGAGTATTTTTTTTCTAATAAAACTTTATTAATGTTTTGTTGAGTATTCTTATATTAGAACTTTATTCATTTAAAAATTACTCTAAAAAACCCTAAAAATTATTATCTTACAAATTATCAATAAAAAAATTTATATTTTACAATTTCAATCATTTTTATATAAAATATATTTCTTCTTACATTAATTATAATTCAACATATTTATTAATTACATACATGAATTTCCTCAAACAAAATTGCTATTTTCTATCTAAGAAATTAAAAAAGCTCAAGGTGAACCCAAAAAAATTATTACAAGTGATTACTTTCCCTATCCCTACCCCTCCTACCCCTTTTATCTAGTGGAATATGAACTCAATAGGTTGGATTATAGTAGATGCATCTCTACACCTTTGTTGCCTTTGTTGCCTTCTAGGAAATGCCTATAAAGGATCCAGAGCAGCGCTACAACATGCTCTCCGTAACAATTACCACATGCTCAAAAATGATTAGCAAAAATCCGGAAATCCATTCTCGAATACAAGTTATGATATGGCTTAACCACACTTCAACCTTTTATGATATAATTTTTCACTTAGACTTTGGGGAGAACCCCTAATAAGGACCAAAAAGCCCACTAAAATTAATGATAAATATAAATGACTTTGGTGAGAAACCCAAAAAAAAAAAAACCAATTAATGATAAATATAGATGGCCATTTAATGTAACGTTGTAATGTGGATATAGGCCTCACAAGAGTGCTCCCATAATTATGAAATCTTCATCCGAGCCTTTTAAAATCGAATATTTTACCATAGCTCTTGCGTGGGACACCGGAAGACTTTTCCCAAAAGAGACCTTTAAAAGACTAGGCACCTCACAACTCGGATGACTTTATCATGTGTCCCACCATCCCGTTTGGATGGAGACCATCTTTTTTATTTTAAACGCCCGCATTAGTAGGGAATGGATGTATCACGAAGAAGCTTTGCTGATCCCTAGGGTTACATCACCCAAGAACGGTTCTTCAAAATGAAGACAAAATCTTCGGCGTGGGGTTAGGTTGTGATTAAACAATTGACCACTAATCACAACGCTTCTCTGGTAGTTATATATACTTCGAATATAAAGTGAAATAATTGAATAATAGTGCAAAGTCTCTGATGTCTATGGTCAACGACAGTAGCACAGAGGAAGTATCGCGTGAGTTACGTTCGAATCCCCTTGTCTACAGAAAGAAGTTTGGCCTGAATTTTCCCACGCTTTTCCATTTTTTCACACAGGCAGGTAGAGAAAGCCCAAATAATTTCTGAGATCTGCGTACACAGCTAAGGGAAGCAATGGATAGAGAACCAGAGGATCTACAGTTCCTGAGCATCGCGGGAATTGTTAGAGAGGCCTTCAAGATTCTTCGCTCCCTCGCTAAACTGCTAGGGGCTCTTACCCTCACCCTTATTTTGCCCCTTTGTTTCGCAATTCTGGGGCATCACTTGGTCTCCAAATATTTGCTCAATGAAATCCACTGGAACGAAATGTTTTATCAGGTAGAGGCTGGCACCCCGGCCGGCAAGAGGACTATGAGGGAATTGACCTGGGAATGGACAGAGCTCTTCGTCTTTCTAGCGGCCTATGAAGTCTTCGTTTTTGCTTTCTCCTTGCTGTCTACAGCGGCCGTGGTGTATACAGTGGCTTCCATCTATACAGGAAAAGAAATTTCCTACGGGAGGGTTTTGAGCGTTGTTCCCAGGGTTTGGAAGCGCCTCATGGTAACTTTCTTCTGGTTTTTCTCCATCGGCTTTGCATATTACGTGGCCTTCGCAGCGGTCTTCGTCCTGCTCATAATCACCGTGCGTCTGAACGATTTGAATTCGGCGCTCTTTATTTTTGGGCTGATTCTTATAACACCGGTCTTCTTCTGTGGGTATGTGTACATAACCATGGTGTGGCACCTCGCCTGCGTCATATCCGTGTTGGAGGACAAATACAGTCTGGGCGCCATGAGGAAGAGCAAGGATCTCATTACGGCCCTGGTGCTCGACATTCTTTACCTCATATTCGCCGGAAATATTGGATGGTTTTTCGGTTATGCTGTCATTCACGGGCACCGCCATAGCGTGGGGAGTGAAGCCAGAGGTGCGTATGGGACAGTCCTTGTTGGGTTGCTGTGTTTTGTTCATTTGATGGGGCTTTTGACACAGAGTGTGTTTTACTTTGTGTGCAAATCTTACCACCATGAGAGCATAGACAAATCTTCTTTGTCTGATCACCTGGAAATTTACCTGGGCGACTATGAGCCTCTCAAGAGCAGCAACATTCAACTGGAAGATCTGCACGCTTCTGTATAGTCTTAAGCTGTAACTGTGTCTTGCTTATTGTATGTAGAGATTATTGATGTTATCTTTTTGTTTTGTACAGTCTTTAGCTGTAGCTGTGTCTTGCTTATTGTAGAGATTATTGATATTAAGTGGAGAAAAAAATTCCAACGATATAGGAAAGAGATGCTGTCCAGTAAACATTAATCATTTAGGTTTTTAAAAATTCATAATTTTTCCATAGTATTATTAACCAACGATCTTCTTTATTTTTCTGTAATGTAATCTATTCAAACTGATATTTCAATACGAAGCGATACTGTTGAATCCCTTACCATTTTCCCACAACTTTCTTGAGCTTCCGCTCTGTGATCGATGCGATCGGCCGCCGCAAACACTACTGATTGTGAAGTTCAATAAAGCCGTGGAAAAATACAGGACAGGACATAAGTCTCTCCACCAGCGTATGACAGGATTTTCTAACCGCCCATCAGTGTCAATGGTAAATTTGTTTTTTCATAAGTTGGTTTAATTATAATTTTCTCATTAAAGAGAAATTAAACCAATAATTTCATATTAAGTAGTGTTTTAACAAAACACTTTACTACAATCTATCCAAAATTTGTAAACATTAATAATAATAAATTAATTATTATTATTTTAGAATCCCAATTATTTTTTTCATTTGAAATGGCATCATCGTTGCGCCTTCGATTTAAATCAATATGATCTCTCAGCGTTATAGATAAGTTATTTATTTTTCTAATAAAAGTTTTTTAAACATAAACTAAACCTTATCAAAATTATTCTAAAATTAATTTATTTTAACATGGTGTAACATCTATAGAGCTTAAAGTATATTCATATAAATTTCTTTTAACTACTTATTACTAATTCCTTAGCTATATATAAACTAATTATGAAATCATTGTTTACATTTCATAACTAATTATATCTAGCCCTCATGTAATCATCGAGGAATTGTATATATGCTTAGCACACATGATTAAAATGTTAACCATATATAAATAAATATACATTTGTTTTTGTTCCATACCTACCACAGTTCACATTTGGTTGACATGGTTATGTATTTCGACCATCCCATTGGGATTCCCACAGCGAGGATTAAAAGTCCCTCTTATTATTCATGTTCCTCATGTTTCGTCGATTATCTATTGATTACATGGTTTAATGTCCGTTGACGGCACAACTCACAACATAAATATTTAATTCACATTTTATTACAAGTACCATTGATATTTGGGAGGTTAATGATTTTTATGGATTTGCATGTCTCGTTATTTGTAACGCTTACACCTGTTCTCATTTCGCTGTACTCTGCACGGCACTCCTTCCTGGATTCATCTGGACCGTCAGATCCTTATCCAAGGGATCAAGGGTGTGGGCACGAGGTGGGATGGTTAGAGTAACCACCCACCCCATCCTCCTGTTCGGTCAATCATTTGTTCTGCCAACAGAAATCGATTCTTTGGCTTTGCAACTCATTGTGTTCTTGCTTGGTGATTGACGTCCTAAGGCTTCTTTAACGTTTTGATGTTGCTCACTAGAGTAATCCAACCTTAACTACTTCCTTCTGCAGAGGTTCTATCTTTAATCCCCTTCACCGCTTCTTTTTTCATTAGCTGATTTCAGTTAAGAATCTTATTCATCACTGTTATCTATTTTTATTTTCTCGACAACAGTTTTAATTCTGGAATGGTTTTGTGATGCTAATTCCCATATGGGGTTTTCTCAGGTCTCACGGGCCTCATTTCTGTTACAGAAAATGCACTTCGTTATGTTTTAGGGCTCAAAGAAATTCCTCCGGCCCTCCTATTTCCCACTCTTCCAAGTATGTGTCACAGATTGAACCTGCAATATATTTTTCTTGAATTAACTGTATTCACTTCAAATTTTTTTCATCATGGACCTTACACCACTGCTTTCGTGGTGGTTGCAGGTCTATCAACGGATCGAAGTTGGGAGCCAAGGATTTTCGGAATTCCTTCCAGCCTCCTTCACGGTATGTTCTCAGCGAATGATTATTGCTAAGGGTTTATTTATTGGGTTTTTCATTTATCATCGTTTACGGCACCCCTCTTTCTCCTGCAGGATTGTCGGGTTTTTACCAGCATGAGAATCACTTAGCCTTGCCGTGAAATCTGCTATTTCAGATTATTGTTTGAATGGTTGAACAGGGCTCGCCCATTTAATTATTCTGTCCTAGTTCTTCATTAGCATGAATACCCATTTTGCATTTTATTGAAGCTTGGGTTTTGGTTAGCATTCTGCTTGACTTCTTATAAATATATGGGTAATATGTAGCCCTTAGCTCGGGCTTTCAGTAGTTTTTCCACAACACTGTGTTATTGGGTTTGATGCTTCTTGCATGTAATGCTTTCGGGCATAGTTGAACTACCATGTCTAAATTTGTTTCATTTCGGTGTTCAAAGCAACTTATTTATAAATCAATACGCAATTTCTTTGAATATTTGAAGTCTGTTTATTCATTTTTTTCCAGACTCTACAATTATGAGAGTTATGGCTCATTTTCAAGTTTTCTCAAATGTATGGTCTAGTAATAGAGACTCTGGGTGTTAGTATTTTCTTTCCTGCAATTATGACCATTCTAGTATTTTGTAACTGTCTTTCTTTGGATTATCATAAATTTTTGCATGTGAAATTTAGATCTATACTTTTCTAAATCTAGGTTCTCTGGCCTAAGGGACATGAACCCAGACCCTCTCTTTGGGTCTGGGTACTAAACCCACTGGCTTAGACCCTTAAGTCTTAATTGTTAATAATCATACCCTTCAAGGTTTTTCTTACAATGTCGTTCGACTCATTGCACTATTCAACTATGTGTATATAATGAAATCCTTATCTTAACAGTGTATGGAAATGATTTTCGTTTTATGTAGTAGTAAATCTGTTAGACAGTACTTAGTTTTTTACTGTAATTTTATGTTTATTGAATTTATTGCATACTTTTCTTTCATGGTAATTTCTCGTCTCTTGTTTACAGTGACCCTATTTGTAATCATTATTTTTATAAAAAGTTCACATAGTTTATTTTCATGAAATATATATATATATATATATATATTCATAAGCAGATTTCACACAGTTTATACTATTAATATAGGTAGCACAGGAGTAATTTAAAATATCATCTTCATTGTAATCTCAACAATAAATCTATATATTTCCTACTGCTATTTGTATGAACCAGAAATCCAAGATACAATAGTACCTAATTTCAGATGAATTCCTCTAGAAGTCTGATGGTCCTCCCAACCTTGAGCGAGGCTATTACATCCTCAGCTCTCCCCTTGCTCCTCACTAGGGTTTAGGGGCTTCTATGAGATAAGAAGTTAGACCTAGGGATTAAATCTAGTCTTATCTTCCTCTAGGTATTTCCTGAGATCCACTAGTTTCCTCACCAGCTCTGGATTACTCATAGCAATAGCATGTCACTCAACCCTATCATGCTTTCTACACAAAACCCCATTCCTGCCCAGGATTTTCCTATAAATCCTTTTTGGAAATGGTAACTATCAGAATGGTCTCCACCTTTTTACCTTGGGTTCTTGGAATCATTTACCAATTAGTTACTTCTTCCTTTTACTCAAGGCAATTATTAATTAACTCTCTCTGAAAAAGACCAAAGAAAATTTATTAAAGTATTGTGAACGAATACCCTTATTCGTTGCTTATTCAAAATACGCCATAACACGTTTTTAGATCAATAATTAAATTAAAACAGGGTGTTACATCTTCCCCCGCTGAAGCAAACACCGTCCTCGGTGTTATTTGATCAAAAAGAACATCTTCGAGTAGGCCTCTTGAATAATATGTCCGTCCTCCCAAGTGGCCTCCTCCGGGCCAAAGTGTTTCCACTGCAC
This sequence comes from Pinus albicaulis, assembly GCA_034641835.2. Taxonomy (NCBI): domain Eukaryota; kingdom Viridiplantae; phylum Streptophyta; class Pinopsida; order Pinales; family Pinaceae; genus Pinus; species Pinus albicaulis. The sequence continues at coordinate 292,033,855 of CM076584.1, read as the reverse complement.
CTTAACTTGGGGGATGACTCACCTCCGGAGCATTATTTCTCTCCGATCTAGAATATGCTGCGGTTAAACTAGGAACTTGTCGTCTGGTTCTACCTACATACCACAATTATTATCGTTAGTTCAAATCAGAAATTCTATTTTTGATACAATGGTAATACATTGTTAACTTACATGTATACCCTACCAATGTATCACATGTTTGGAGTCATGTACGTAATGCTTCAGTAGTGACCATTATATGGCTTGGTAGAGCCAATTGATAGGCCACTGGTCCTATTCTTTCCAAAATCTCGAATGGTCCGCAATATCTGGGGGCCAATTTGGCACAAGCATTCCATTGCAATGTGCTTTTTTTTTGTTTAATTCTCACATAAACATGGTCCCCTATCACGAATTCTCAGAAAGTTTCTTTCCTATCAGCATAGACTTTTTGCCGGTCTTGAGTTGCCTTTAAGTTCTGCCTGATCTTCTTTACTTCTCGCTCCATTTCTTCTAGCATGTCTGGCTTGAGCATCATCTTATTTTCTGGATTGATCCAGTTTATAGAAGTCTGGCATTGTCTTCCATACAATGCCTCAAAGGGACTCCAGAATTCCGAAGTAAAATTTACATCACGATTTGAAATGACAATTCGAGGAATTCCATGCAATCTAAAAATTTCTGTCATGAAAATATCAACAATTTGTACTGTCTTGTAAGTGGACTGGACGTGAATTAATTGTGCCACCTTGCTAAGTCTATCAACTACCACCTTAATCGAATCATTGTGCCTTTTTCTAGGTGGTCTGGTGATGAAGTCGAGGGAAATTACTTTCCACTTCCATTCTGGCGCTGGAATAGGCTGAAGCAATCCTACGGGATGCTGATACTCAACCTTAATTTGCTGACATTCTAAGCACTTGGTCAAATATTCTGCAATTTCCTTTCGCATTCCAGGCCAGGAGTAGTCTTTTCTAATTGTAGATAATATTTTCTGATATCTTGGATGTCTTGCATAGGAAATCCTGTGATATTCATCCAAAATCATTCTTTTCAAATTATATTGATTCAAGATATATATTATTTTCCGGTAGACTAGGAACTACTTATCCTTGAGTTCATACTCTGGTTGTTTCCCTTTATCTTCATCTGCTTTTTCCTACTGCCATAAGAACTGGTATTTAGGGTCCTTATTTGTTGCTTCCATAGTTTGTTCTTGAAATTTGAATTCAATTTGATTAAAGTAAAGCTCATAGATGCCATGCAGCTTCCTACTTAAAGCATAGGCCACCTAGTTCTCTTTACCTTTCACATGTTGGATATCAAAATCGAATTCACTTAGGAAAGCATTCTACTTATCTTGGCAAGCATTCATATCGGCTTGTTTAAAATAGCTAGTTAAACTGTTGTGATCAATTCTCAGCACGAACCTTTTACCTAGCAAATAATGCCTCCATATCCGCTATGCATGCACCACCGCGGTTAGTTCCAAGTCATATGCTGAATACCTCTGCTCATCAATCTTCAACTTCCTAGATTCATATGATATGACTCTTCCCTCTTGAGTCAAGACTGATCCTACACCTTCCTTACATGCATCGGTACATACTTCAAACTCTTTACTCAGATCTGCTACTTTCAGAACAGAGGCAGTAGTTAACAACTCTTTCAATAACTCAAAATTTCTCTGTCATTCTTGAGTCCACTTAAAGCCTCATCCTTTTTTCTGTAAGGAAGTAATGGGAAAATCTATTTTAGAGAATCCATTGATAAATCATCGGTAGTAGCCAGCCAAACCCATAAACGAACATATCTTTGCTACGTTCTCTGGGACCCTCCATTCCATGATTGTCTTTATCTTTTTCAGGTCCACAACAATCCCTTCAGCAGAAATCACGTGCCCCAAATATTGGATATGTTCCTTAAAAAGTCACACTTATTAAACTTAGCATAGTGCTAATGTTCTCTTAACATCTTTAGCACAATGCGCAGATGCTCCTTGTGCTCTTCCATATTCTTAGAGTAAATTAATATATCATCAATAAAAATTAAAATGAATTTATCCAAGTATAGGTGAAAAATTCCATGCATTAAGCTCATAAAGGTTGTTGGTGCTTTGGTTAACCCGAATGGTAATACCACAAACTCATAATGTCCATACTGGGTATGTAAGGTTGTTTTGCTTATATATTCGTCCTTGATCTGGATCTAGTGGTTACTTGACCTTAAGTCAACCTTGAAAAACACCATAGCTCCCTTGACTTGGTCGAACAAGTCATCTATGTGCAGTAGTGGGTACTTGTTTTTAACAGTCAACTTGTTGAGTTGCCGATAATCCATACACATGTGCATAGTGTCGTCTTTCTTTTTCACAAACAACACTGGTGCTCCCTATGGGGACACACTTGGCTGGATGTAACCTTTATCTATCAATTCATGTAGCTGCATCTTTAACTCTATTAATTCAGGCACACTCATTCTATATGGATCTCAGGACACAGATGCTGCCCTGGGTATTAGCTCTATAGTAAAGTCTATGTCTCTTTTTGGTGGCAATCCTAAGATTTCCTCAGGAAATGCATCTCAGAATTCTTGCACTATAGGAATGTTTTCTAGCAGAAGGGTCTTGTATTTGGTGAATCCCACTTAGATTGCATAGAGTTGACATCCCTTCCTTATGCAGTTACTTAATTGAGATGTTGTAATGGGTCGTAACTGCAATGGTTTATTAATGCCTTGAAATTCTTGACGTGTCCCATCCTTTGATTTAAAATAAATAAATTTATCATTATAGTCCACTAATGACCAATGTCTCTCGAGCCAATCCATCCCCAATAAAATATCGTAAGATCCCAGAGGTAGAATGTTGAGTTACATAGCAATGTGCTGATCCCCAATACTCAACTCACAACTTGATACTTTGGCATTGACTCGCCTTCTTGCCCCTATAGCCAGCTGAAGCAACCAAGGATTTTTAATTTTCTAATTCTGTAATTTACATTTTTCAACTACACGGGGGTGTATATACCTCAAGCTGGCGCCACGGTCAATTAAAATAGAAACAAATTGGGTTTGTAGCTTGTCTTCTAACTCTATCATTGTTGGCTGGAAGTCTGATTGCCGATCCTCTAGAGTTGCATTGATTATGGGTATGTTTCAAGCTACATCCCCCACAGTCGATGCCTCTTGCAGATTTGCTGCCATCTCATTTCTTCCTCAATGAGGACAATTTTTGAAATAATGCGCCTCCCCACACCCCCAGCATTGCAACGGAGGTTTTTGGGACTGTCCAATGTCGAGTCTGCTAGAAGTTCAGTGTGTCGCTCCTCACCAGCCCACTTGGTCTTTGATTGACCTTTTCCATTATGTTTACTCAGTGGATTCCTTATAGCATTCTTATAGTATTCAGATCTGTTATTTCTAATATTGGTGAAACTTTTCTACTCTTTTCGGGGCAGCCGACTTCTTCCAGTTTCTCCCTTTTATTTGGATTGTTGATAGCACATTCACGCTTTCCTTATCACTTAATCCATAGTTTTTGGGTCAAAAACTCAATCCTCTCTTTCATGTGTAATGGAAAACTGCTCAAAAATCTCTATACTTTTTCTTTTTCATTGCGCAAATAAGGTACATATCGTAATAATGAAGTAAATTTCACAACAAATTCATTCATAGACATTTTCCCCAATTTTAGATCATGAAGTTCTTGGGATTTTTCATCGTAAAATCATTTAGTCAGATGCTTATCTTTTAAATATTGCTGAAACTCATCCCAAGTTACATTTTGGTCTTCCACTCCTTGCACGTTCTTAACCACTTCCCACCACAATGTTTCTTTCTCCCGCGGTTGGTAAATGGCTAAACGAGCTTTACGTTTGTTGTTATATTCGTACACTTGAAAGTACTTGTTCATGTTTATTATCTAGGCTTCTGCCATTTCTTCAACCTCTCCATTAAAGGTTGGAGGCTTAATCTTCCGGAATTCACCCTGCAATTCCACTTTTTGTTTCTTCAGCTCTTTTTGTTCTAAAAAATTCCTAGATTCAGCCTTATTGTAGGTTCGACTTTTATATTTCCTGGCGCTCTACTGCCTTCAGGATTATCATGCAGGGGTTGTCGTTGTTCTCCTCCTTCCTGAGTGTCCCTCTCGGGGCTAGGTTGTGCATTAGGATGATACTATATGTTCAAAAGGCTTTTTAATATCCTTTCCTGCTCTCTCATTAATCTTTCATTGTCACTGCGAACCTTGAGCATCTATGTTTGAAGTTGTTGCACAATATCAAGTAACCTATTTGTCTGTCGTTACTGCTCTTCCAACATTCTGCTTGTTTGTTGGTGTTGTTCTATGCTTAACTGCACCCACATTTCAAGGTTGACCTCAGGATTGGTCATAGGATGGGTTTCCCCTGTGTTTCTGGGTGCCTGATGGCTAGATCCCCTCCTCATGGTAGCTTAACGCTAATATGTTCCTATGCTTTACACAATTTCCAACATTAAACTTTATGAAAGAAAGACGAAAAAAAAAAATGATGACACCCATGTTATTGTGTTGGCCCAATTTTCCCCAGCGTGTAACCATGCTCTGATACCACTTGTAACATCCATACAACTTAAATTATATTCATATAAAAAAAATTAACTAGTTATTACTATTGACAATAATTCCTTAGCTATATATAAACTAATTCTGAAATCATTGTTTACACTTCATAACTAATTATATCTAACCCTCATGTAATCATCAAGGAATTGTATATATGCTTAACACACATGATTAAAATACTAACCATATATAAATAAATACACATTTGTTCCATACCCACCGTAGTCCACATTTGGTTGAAATTTTTTACATGGTTTTGTATTTCAGCCATCCCATTGGAATTCCCACAGCTTGGATTAAAATTCCTCTGTATTACTCATGTTTTGCCAATTATCTATTGATTACATGGTTTAATGTCTGTCGATGACAAATCTCACAACATAAATATTTAATTCACATCTGATTTCAAGTACCATTGATATGTGGGAGGTTAATGATTTCTATGGATTTGCATGTCATGTTATTTGTTACGCTAACACCTATCCTCATTTGGTTGTACTCTGCCCTGCGCTCCTTCCTAGATTCATCTGGACCGTCAAATCCTTATCCAAGGGATCAACGGTGTGTGCATGAGGTGGGATGGTTATGGTAACCACCCACCCCATCCTCATATTCTGTCAGTAATTTGTTTCGTCGACAAAAACCAATTCTTTGGCTCTGCAACTCATCGTGTTCTTGCTTGGTGACTAGCGTCCTATGGCTTTTTTAAGGTTTTGCTGCTGCTCAGCGGAGTAATATATCCCTAGCTACTTCCTGCCGCAAAGGTTTTGTATCCAATCCCCTTCACTGCTTCTTTTTTCATTATCTGGTTTCGGTTAAGAATCTTATTCATCACTATTATCTATTTTTATTTTCTCGACAACAATTTTAATTCTAGAAGTGTTTTGTGATGCTAATTCCCGTATGGGGTTATCTCAGGTCTCGCAGGCCTCATTTATGTTACAGAAAATGCACTTCGTTATTTTTTAGGGCTCCAAATCAATTCCTCCGGCCATCCTATTTCCCACTCTTCCAGGTATGTGTCACAGATTGAATCTGCAATACGTTTTTCCTGAATTGACTATATTTGTTTTAGATTGTTTTCGTCATGGACCTTACACCACTGCTACCATGATGGTTGCACTTCTATTGACTAGCCGAAGTTAGGAGCCAAGGATTTTCGGAATTCCTTTCTGCCTCCTTCACGGTATTTTCTCGGAAAATGATTATTGCTAAGGGTTTATTTACTGGGTTTTTCATTTGTCATCGTTTACGGCACCCCTCTTTCTCTTACAAGATTGTGGGGTTTTTATCGGCACGAGAATCACTCAGCCTTGCGATGAAATCTGTTATTTCAAATTATTGTTTGAATGGTTGAACAGGGCTCACCCCTTTTATTATGTCGTCTTGGTTCTTCGTTAGCATGAATACCCATTTTGCATTTTATTCAGACTTGGGTTTTGGTTAGCATTATGCTTGACTTCTTATAAATATATGGGTAATATGTAGCCCTTAGCTCAGGCTTTCTGTAGTTTTTCCGTAGCACTGTGTTATTGGGTTTGATGCTTCTTGCATGTAATGCTTCCGGGCGCAGTTGAACTACCATGTCTAAATTTGTTTCAGTTTGGTGTTCAAAACAACATATTCATAAATCAGTGTGCAGTTTCTTTGAATATTTGAAGTCTGTTTATTCATTTCTTTCCAAACTCTATAGTTATGAGAGCTATGGCTCATTTTCGAGTTTTCTCATATGTATGACTGAGTAATAGAGATTTTTCATGTTAGTCTTTGCTTTCCTGCAATTATGATCGTTCTTGTATTTTGTAACTATATTTCTTTGGATTATCATAAATTTTTGCATGTGAAATTTGTATTTGTACTTTTCTAAATCTTGGTTCTCTGGCCTAAGGGACATGAACCCTGACCCTCTCTTTGGGTCTGGGTACTAAACCCACTCGCTTAAACTTTGAAGTCTTAATGTAATAGATCTGACCTACAAATATAATAAAATGCAAAACATGCCCAAGAAATAACACCATAGAAGATAAAACTTCAGATCTTTATTAATATCCAAACCCTTGAGGTAGGGCAACACCATACATTCACTCCTTAAGGAAGGAGATCACTCCACAAGCCATATTCTTGTCAATACAATAATCCTTGACCCCTCTCAATGGAGAGTCTCTAGCCTCTATATAGGTTTCATATATGCAATACCGTGTGTAGTTACCATGGGTCTCTCAATACCATACATCTAATACAATGGGCTTATCACTTTATTCCCTAGCTACATGTGGTCCCTTTCATAATGTGGGTTAACCACTTTATTTATTAACTATGGCCCATTTTTTTATCATTCTTACATTATTGCATCATATTATTACCATGGGTACCTCCCTCTATGCCCTATATTATTCCCCCTAGGTATACTAGATTACACCCCCCTTAAACATGTTTCATCCCCGAAACATGAGAAGAACACAAATAATAAGATCTACTCAAAAGAGTATTCCACTGGTACCATTTGCGTGCATATAGCCATCCCAGAGAAAGGTGAACACTCGATATAGTTGGTGCCTCATTTGCTTGATATGGAAGCGGGTTCTGGTGGTTCCTCTGTGTTGACGTGCTGTGGGTGGATCATTGCACCTCTCTATGTGTCATCTAGGGGTTGTTTTCCTTGTTGTTAATCCGTTTCCACCTTGCTTGTTATTGTCTTGCTGGGTGATGTAGGTGGTGATAAGCTAAAGATTTAACTAATGGAATATCTTTCATTAATTCCTCCACTATTGGTGACGGAGTGGTGTCTGGTGCTTTTGCTAGTACCTGCTTTGATGTCTGTGTTTGGTTGTGTACCATCAAAGGCTCATCATCTGATGTGTATGTGTCGTTAGAGAATTGTGCTTCTTCCTCCCTTTTCTCTACATGGTTCCTCATGCAAATATCCTGCAATGTAATTTTCTTCTTTTTATACCAGAGCTTCATGAATTTCTTTTGCACATTAAAATTGACAGTACCAACGGATTCCATCCAAGGGTGTCCCAAAACAACATCCACAACAGCCATATCTGAAGCATAAAAATAGGAATGCAACACATACTTATCCATAGAAATCTTCAAACCTTTATAAATTTCAACATCTTTATTATCAACCTGTGTGTTTTCAATATGTTTTGCTGGAACTTGCAATTTTTTAGCCAAATTAACATTAATACAATTATGCTTGTAACTAGGAATGATAGACACAATGATGTTCATTTTCTGAATACTTCAATGAACCTGTAATATGGAAATATTAGTAGAAAATAAGTCTTTATGGCTCTTAGTGTCTTTGTTTCCGGTTTGAGACCACTTGCCCAAAAGGACTTTTTCAAGTTTTTTCTCGGGAATTTCCCTCACTGAGCTGTCAAGTGAGGTCCACAATTTATTTGCTTCATCTTTCATATGAAGCCCTATGGAGCATATCCAAAAATTTCAGTATTGAGCCTTGTGATATTGTAAAAAATCTTCAATAGTAGGGCCATCATCTTTTCCTGTAAACTTAATCTTGCGAGAACCCCTAAAACAAAGTAAGGGTTTTGAAGAAAATCACTTATTTTGGCAAAAATTTAAAATGGACATTACTTGGTCAATATAACTAAGAATCCTTAAGATAACCCGTTTTTGGAAATGGAATAGTCATTCTGCATCTATTCATGTGACTGAAATCCTGATCTAGGTACTTTGGAAACACAAATATGCGCTGCAATTGTCCCGCCATCACAAAATTTCTAAAAAAATGATTGATTTTAAATTAGTGATAACTCCCCTCGTCCAGAATTCGATTTGACCGATTTTTTTTTGAAATCGGGGGATTTTTCAAGGGGATCTCAGATCTATAATTATTTTTCTAAAAGTCTGCACCAAAATCTATAAAAAAAAAATGTCAGGAGAGCCGCCGTACACAAATTGCCCTCAGAAACATTTCTGCAACACATCTGAATTTAAATCAGCGATATCGCCCTCATCCGAACTCCGATTTGAATAAATTCTTTTTTGAAATTGGGTATTTTTGCACAATGAATCCAGATCTGCTATTTATTTCTGACAATTTTTTACCAAAATTTTTAGATCTACTCTAAGCCTTTTTTAGCCAAGCTTTAAGAGGTGCACCTTTGAAGTACAATATCATGGAAAAACAGGCTTTGGCCTTGATCAAAGCACTGAAATATTTCAGAGTTTACATTCTACATTCACACAACATTGCATTTGTGCCCAACACAGTTGTCAAAGACATCCTAACACAGAATCCTAATGGAAAAATAGGCAAGTGGATTGTTGTCATCTTGGAGTATGATTTAGAGATCAAAACCACCAAACTAATCAAAGGGTAGGGATTGGCCAAATTGGTGGTTGAAACAAGTTTTCAAGCACTAGATATTAACATGATTCATTCACTGGATGAACAAGAGAAGCTGACGACTCCACCTATTGAGGAAGCATTCCTAAATTCCCCCTTGTACGCAGATATATTATATGTTATATTTAAATTAAATTCTCCTCCTGGTTTGTCCAAAACAAAAGCTAGATTCTTGAAATTGAAAACTGTAAAATTCTGCATCCTAGAAAATGTTTATACTGGAAAGATTCTAGTGTCAAATTGCTTAAATGTTTACTTAAGGAAGATGCAGATAGGGTTATGAAATAATTATATGAAGGGGATTGTGGGGGCCATCTCTACTGGAAAACCATTGTTAACAAGATCCTTGGAGCTGGTTTCTATTGGCCTACTCTTTTCCCAGACATCCACAAAATGGTAGCTACCTATCATAAATGCCAATTTTGGAGGGAAAAAGAAAACTATTTCCTTTTCCCTTACAACCAATCTCAGTTGAAGCTCCTTTCCAACAATGGGGTTTAGACTTCATTGGAGAAATTTACCCTTTCTCCTCTGCCCAACATAAATGGATCCTTACTGCTATAGACTATTTTACCGAATGGATAAAGGCCATTCCTTCTAGAACTATTACTGACTTAGTGATTATCAAATTCTTTGAAGCCAACATCTTGTCTAGATTTGGTTGTCCTAAGAAAATTATTACAGATAACGTTGCTGCTTTTAAATCCAAGTAGATGGTGAATTTTTTCCACAGATATCACATCTCTTTGGGGCATTCAACAACTTATTACCCTCAAGGTAATGGACTATTTGAATCCTACAACAAGAGCCTGGTCAACATCATCAAGAAGTTTCTGGAAGAAAATAAGAAATCCTGGCATAACAAATTGGTGCATGCATTATGGGATGAGAGAATAACAACTAAGAAATCAATTGGCATGTCACCATACCAGTTAGTCTGTGGAATGGATGTTGTTTTACCAACACCCTTAAGAGTGCTAGCCATGAAACTAATTCAAGAAGTGCAGGATGAAGAAAATGATGTACAAAGAAGAATAAGCCATACCATTCAACTGCAACCGTACAGAGAAGAGGTGTACAACTGAACTTAGGTGGTGTGAGAAAATATGAAAAATATCTTTGACAAAAGGACAAAAGAAAATGATTTCAATATCAGAGATAAAGTGCTGAAATGGGATTCCAGAAGAGAAGATAAGGGTAAGCATGGAAAGTTTAACAACTTGTGGAAAGACCCATACATTATTCATTCTTTCAGAGGAAATAATGCATTTTTATTACAAGAGATGGATGGAACGGAGCTGTTTGGGGGTCTTGTCAATGGCAAGATGCTAAAACATTATTTCTGTTAAGAACTCATATTACTTTCCTCATTGTGAATACCATAGCCTTACAATTTTCAATAATCCATTGGACAAGGTTGAAGCTCAAAGTGAAGGCCATAATCCTAGTCTCATAAGAAAAAATAAAGCCCCACACAAAAAATAAATCTTTCTGAAAGTGTTGCAAATCAAAATGCCACTACTATTTTGAGAAGGGTCATGTGCAATCATATAGTTCAAGCATGACTGTACAATTTTGAATTTTCTGTTGATAGGTTAGAAAATCAAGATTTGTTGAACCATTTAATCTTGGCTTATTAGGTAGATAGGTAGAAAATGAAATTGGTTCAACAACCTAATCTGAACCAATAGGAGGAATAACGGATAGGTGATAAGTTAGAAATTCAAAAAAGCAAAAAATGATGTCAGGGTCTTCAAGTCCAAATGTACCCTAAAAGGAGAAAAAATGATTAGAATCGTAGATTGGGTAGGTAGGTGTGCAAATGAGTATTTTTCCAGTTTTTCAGTTTCAGGTTACTTTTCATTTTTTGTGTGTTCTAGACTTTAGTTTGTAGAGAATGTTGACTTCAGCTTGAAGGTTTTCAGCCACAGAGATGGTAGCAAATCAGGTTGTAGGATGGGATCAGCTTAATGGAGTAGGCCACTAGTCTACGGTGTTCTTGACACCTCCTGAAGGAGATGCCATCCCCAGCTGAAGTTACTATTAGAGTCCTGTATTTCACAGTATCACTAGGTGACTGATTATTGCTAGATTTCCATACTGAAAATAATATTCCACGGCCATCATTTATTTTCAGGAAAAGGGGAAATCCTGACTGTTAAGAGCTTCAAAAGAATCTATTATTCCTTTCATTTTAGTAGAAGGTGAAAATGTTGCTGGTAAGTCAAAAAAGGAGCAGCATCAGACCATTAGCAAAAGCAAAGGGGCAGAGAGGAGTAAAATTATAATCAAAGGAAGTAAGGGCAGTAGAGAAGCAGTTAAGGCAAAAAAACAACAAAGGTTCAAGTTGTGCATGTTGGGTTAAGTTGTGAACGCAGGGCAAGTCGCGAAACAAGTCAAGTATTATATGAAAAACTAAAAGAAATGAATGCGCACGACCAAAGAAGCAAAGTCGGAAAAACACAGCAAAGGAGCAGTGAGGATCGTTGGATCTGAGCATCAACGATAGAGATTATAATCACAAGTTTTACAATATAACCACAGGAGGTAAGTGTTATAAAAGTGTCGAAGTGCGATGTGCGAGACTGGCGGGACTTGGTTGCAAATCACAAAAGATAAAAGATAGGCATGAATGTAAACCATAAATTCTGTGAAGTGTGATGTGTGATGCCAGGTGGGACTCGATCGCAATCACAAATTGCAAAATTTAAAGGATAAGTGTGAATGGAAAATGTTAAATACAACGAAGTGTGGTGTGCGATACTAGGTGGGACCCAACCGCGATCGCAAATCGCAAAGGCTAAAGGATAAGTGCTAAGGAAAAGGTAAATACAGTGAGATGCGATGTGATGCAGCTTCATCACCGAAATCGAAACATTTTTAGGTCCGGGTAAATGAGTTGTTTATGGTGTTTCGTGTGGAGGGGGTCGAGTCCGGTCCCACCCGTATGCCACATCATTCCTCCTCTAATCACCCTCCACCTTTCCTCCTTCTCTGCTCCTCTTCTCTACATCCGACAGTCATTAATTCTTTTCGCACCCCCCTCGGTCTTCGAAATTTAAACCATGGGGGGGGGGGTTCCAAAATGGGCAATATCCATTACCGCCCACTCCTACACATGTCGCACCCTCACAATTTCGCACCCCCCTCTATATTATCGCTCACCACTTGAAGCCCCCTCTGAAAAGACGTTTCCGCCGTCCTCCATCATTCGTCCATGTCCGCCAACCGCCATTCCTCCATGACTAGGAATATGTTGTTTGTGCGCAGTTTTTTGAAAAAAAAGGGCTAAGAACGACAGCGAGAGTCGTGCACTCGTTCAAAGGGTTTTCCACCATTTACCTGAGAGAAGTAGTAAGGGTCGAGTCGGGCAAGGCATTTTGCAAACTTGTTATGATATAACGGCAAAGAGACTCAGACAGGACCCAATAAGGGGCAAAAGGCAGGGCAGGGCTGAATGTCACAGTAGCAAGCAAAGGGGGTTGAGTCTGGCCAAGGGTGTTCATATAACACTCTCATGGTATACCAGCATAAGTGGAAAATATAGCAAGACACATCAACACCAACATCAATAAATGAAAGTAGCCAGTGCTGCACCAGACTTAATTACCCAACACCGATATTTTGAAAAGCAGGGCTAGATGTCAGAGCCATCAAAGCTTTTAGATCCATAAAGAGCTGCTCAAATTTAATTTTATAGGCGATATGTTGTCCGATATCTTGTCCTGATGATGAACCACACTGGCTGGTTCAAAATGCGTCGACAAAAAGTTCTTTTATGTGATTTTCACCGAAAATTATTACACAGATATCTTTTGCTCAAGCCTTGCATGGCCATGCCTATTTAATTTTAGTTGTTTTGTAATAAATGAAGTTTGACCCAAGTATATTAGGGCTACCGACTCAAGTTTTAGTTAAATACTGCTCGAATTTTCATTATCAAGGGGTGGAACCTTGTTAAACTATGTGTTGTAAAAGATCATTGTATTGGAGCACTGTAACTGTTTTGAGCTGGGCATCAATAATAAAGAGACCGTTCACAAGATTCATGAGCTATGTTAATGGTGATGTTCTTTCCTCTGTGTTAATATTTTCCTCTGTCTTTTTCATGTTGTGCATCAGTTTCTTTGATTACAAAACAAAAGTTTTAGATTAATATTTACTCAGAGAGCACCTTAATTATGTCTGTTTTTGTTATCTTAATGTTGTCCTCTAAAGTATAGTTAAAGAATTCTTAATTGGTTTTTAGCTATTACTGAATTCACTACTTTCTTTCATCTCATATTCACACTGCCAGTAAGATCTAGTCTGCATAGTTAGCTTGCCCTGTGAATGCCCCTTGAAAAATTCGATGCATAATTCAGCCTCTTATGACTCCATAGCCCAATGGATTAAGCTTCACAGCTTTGTCTGTCCACCACCCAACCAATCAAAACCAACAGTTCTCATAATCTCTATAACTAGCCTAATATCAACAATTATAATCATCAAGCTAAATCATAAATCATAAATCATAAAGAACAGAGAAAGCTCTCTCTGAGTCTAGGAAGGCTAGGTCCTGGACTCCAAAGTGGTTTGATGTTGTCCTATGTCATTTTTTCTTGCCAATATTACAAATTATAGAGGGCTAACACTTCCAAATGTTGTCCATGAAAGATAAGCAATGTATTCTTATCTTTGAAAGATAAGCAACGTATTCTTATGTTTGAGGAAGTTCAAGAAGTTAAATCTTCCAAATGGGTAAAACCTGTCCATGAAAGATAAGCAATGTATTCTTATGTTCTAGGAAATGCCATTCATTTCCCCTTATTCAGACTATACTAGTTTGCAACCAACTTCGATGGACGCTAAGAAGCATGCCTATGCAGTAATTCATGAGGTTGCTAGAGATATGACTACGTGCAGTAATTCATGAGGTTGCTCGATATATGACTACTGAAAATAACATATGCATTTAAATTCATGTGTTTACCTTCTTGGGCAAGGTTTATCGCTTACCTAATGTCACTCCCTCTGATGTACATATATAATAATGGATTCCTGGTCTTCTCGCGGTAATAGCTAGACGTAGTGACTGCCGCTCATCTTTATGTCACTCATATTCTTATCTTCGACCTGTTGGATTATACAAAGGAGTCATTGATACAGTGTTCCACCTAGTTACAAGAAATGGAATGGGATCATTTGTTTCCTGAAGAAGAAAAAAACGCAAAGAAAACGGAACGATAGGGAAAATGCCGTTTTGTACAGTCGTTTTGTTTTTTCAATACAAAAAACTGGTTTTTCATAAAGAAATGATTTTTTGAAACGGTTTTCGGAGAAAATTGTTCTGGTTCATTTGTAATGTTGGTCTCATTCCAATTTGACATTGAGCCGAATAATTGGTCTTATTCCTATTTGAATTTTGAATTTGAACCGAATTATAAAAAATCCATGGTTGGTTTTTTTGGACAATTTTCAGAGATGATTTCATGGTTGTTGTAGCTTAAAATTTCATTAACAACTTTGCCCGGATTTAGGTTATTTGGTTCTATTTAAAAGTGGATTTAGTATACAATTTTATATATGGTTTTCTTGTATTTAACCTTTAAAAATTATTTTTTCATATAAAATTAGAAATTTAAATGGAGAGGGTTATATTATATATTTTTATAAAGTATTATTTAAATAATTTAATGAATCTTTTAGTATCTACTTCAATTTACTATTATAATTGATTCATGATAAAGTTTGGAAAGTTTAATGGTAATTTTCTTTAGGTTTTGTCTTCGAACATTAGTTGTAGCATTTATGGTTATCCATCCCTCCACTTTTTCTATGGAAAATGCGAGTGGAGGGAGCCGCACTCCTTCCTATAGCAAGATAGTTGTAGGTAGTAGTAATTCTAAACAACCCTCTACTTTTGGCTCTATTTTCAATGGAGATCAGTTCAATCTTCACCATCCTATTACCCAACTAGGGAAACTACAAACTAGTAGTTGCTTGCTAAATACCAAATTTTAGGTCCACTCAAGTCACATCGGAGTATATTGAGAGTAAATGTGAGATCATGTACTCATCCCAAAATTTCTAGGGATATGGACTTCAAAAAAATCCCACTCTCACTCGGTCCAAATCAAGTGCAAATGGAAAGGCCTAATCAAGTTTGAATTCAGTGCCAAAGGTTTCTTCACTATTGTATTTGCCCTTGGAGGATCAAACATGAGTATTTGAGAATGACCCATGTGAGCAGCACAAACTTTGCTTCTCACTATGAATATTCGAGAATGGCCCATGTGAGCAACGAAAGCCTATGAGCAACTTCCTATAAACCATAGTATTGGAGAATGCTAATGATGTATGCTTTGTTTTATGTTTTTCACATTTTTTTATTCTCTCTCTACTTGTTTCTTGAATGCGAAACCTACAAACCACGTTTCTTGTCACGTTGTTGTTTATTTTCCCATTTCTCGTTTATGGTAACATAGGTGTTCCATGGCTCTGGTTTGCTGTACCCACCACTATGGAACCTCGGTTCCTCTCACTTTTCCTACCACTAAAGGCTTAATAAATTATCTTGTCTGATTTATCAAAGGAATTCGCAAACCCACCACAATGCTGTTAGCTCCTTGTAATCAGCAAGATTGGAAAAGTCCGACAGCAGGGAGAAACATCATTTCAACCACTTCGAGAGTCTAGGATCTAGCCCTCCTGAATCCGGAGAGGGATCTCTCCAATAAGTGAAAATATGGATTTGTCTTTGAAGTTTGGGTAATGATATTAGGCTAGTTATGAAGGCCGAGGGTTTTGTTTTGTTTTGGGTGGTTGAGCATGATTATGGCTTGAGTGGAAAGTTCTAAATGGAAAGAGTTTCAAAGGTGAGAAGTTGCAAGCAAATAGAACAAGCTTTGGCCAAAAAGATGGATAATTGCAGGTTTTAGTCCATTGGGCTATGGAGTCATAATAGGGTTTTAATTGAAACAATCAGGTTCAAGAGTGGTCTATGGGGCAAGTCATCTATGTCTAAGGATCTCTTTAAAGTTGATTTATGGAATGAAATGATACACAAAGGAGGGGAATTAAACAAATGAAGAACAAAGACCAGCCCAGGATCTGGTAAGTACTTTGAAACTAGCCAGACTTTGACAAACACTTAAGAATAACATAAAATCAATCTAGGATCTGGTAAGTACTTTGAAACTAGCTAGCCTTTGATATAATTTCAATAGAAAAACAATTAAACACAAGGGAAACACAAATGATAACAAAGAATGGTCTAAGATCTGGTAAGTACTTCGAAACTAGCCAGCTTTCAACACATTCCTAGGGAAACTTTCAGTCAGTCTTTTGGGATAAAAATAGACCCGTGTCTGCACATATCTTCCCAAGTTCATTCTCTACTTAACATGAAATGAAAATAACATTCAAGAATAACAAACAGATAAGATGTAAAAGATGTAGAGGATGAGGGAACGCCAACATTCCTAACTTTTTAAACTGAATTAAATCATTCCTAAACAACACAATTTGGAATAAAACATATAGATAAAGCTTATCAGTAAGAGAAGGGTACTAATATAAAGTAAATCCTAACTCTATGCTTGCTGTTCTTTATAAGAGAAGATGGAAAAGTGGAAACAAGAACAAAATAACTATTTCCCCATACCAAGAAATAACATCACCGTCGACATAGACCAGGATCCCATAAATCAACTTGTATTGATGCTTCAAACCAGTTACAGCTTTAAGTCCAGTGTTTCAGGTTAGCAATCATCTTCACTTCTCAACCTAACGATTCTATCACAAGCAGAGCTTCAAGAGCCTTTGAACACTATTTAAAATCAGAAGTTAAGAGCTCAAGTATACTTCAAAGTTCTGCAACCAACATTTTCTCATCTTCTACAGGAGTATTTATAGAAGGAATGAGGAGGTGGGATCTGATAAAAGATCTCCTGGGTCAATTAATATAGATTAATGCTTCTCGGCCTTTGAGGGGCTCAATGGAGAAGAGTACATATATTCTTAATGTATTAATTGATTTACATTAAAGATTAAGCTCGGTGGGAGCTTTTGTTGACTTTTAAGGCTCTGTTTTAGGATGTAATAACTCTGCTAATATTTTTCATTAAGTTCCTTTAGCAGAATTAACTGTTGGGCTGTGCCGAGGAAAATATCTTTTCTGATCAATAACTTTGGCCTTGGTTTGAATGCTTTGAGGCAATAGGTGGCACTGTGGTAGTTGAGAGGAATCAACTGGCCTCTGTTGTGGCGGTGGAGGCATTTTCTGTCTGATAGATCTTTATGATTTTCTTTAACTGTGTTTTAATTTGGAGGATTAGGCTTTTGATAATCAATCTTAGCCGTAATCCCCCAACTGTCTTCAATCTTCTGTTCTGTTGTATTTTGTCTTGAAACTAATACTCTTTTGCTTTATTCAATTCTCTGTGTCTTGTTGATGTGCAGTGTCGCACAGGGCTCATATGGCATCAATGCCCATGAAGCATTGATGAGACGTGGAGTAGAACCCTTTGGAATGATCTTCCCTTTAAATAAACAAAACTCGGAGGATCATCACCCTCGGCTTTATCTTTTCTCTTTTAAAATATTTTGAAATTCATTTGAACCTACATAAAACACACAATTGTTATGAAATCCTGTGTTTATTGGGTTTTAGTACTTAAAAGGCTGTGGGGAAGGAGTGTGGTCGTTGGATGGCAACATCCAATGGTTGGGATTGGTTTAGAGGAGGTCAAAAGGAGAGCAGAGGGAGAAATAAGTCAAAATCGTTGATCGCATAGAGATCAATGGTGGGGATCAGTTGGGGAAACATAATGGAGGAAAGACCGCTTAAACAAAGAAATGGAGAAAATGCGAAGGAAATGAAATTGGGGCTTCAGGATGAATATGAGTCGTTGGATGGGATCCACCCAATGAGATCAATGGTGGAGATTTGCGTTGAAAACCTTTTTGTAGAGGTGGAGGGCAATATGTAAATGAAGGTTTAGATCTAATTCGTCGATCTGCAGAGATCAACAATGGAGGGCGTGCGCAATAACACACAAGGGAAAAGAGGGAAAGTGTTTTCGGGGAGGTAAAACCACCGGTTTCGCGCGGTGAAAAGGCGGGGAGGCGGTTTTGCCTTTTTGAATGCGATATGCGTCCCCGCCTAACACGTGGCCTCAGAAAACCACCCATTTCGCATGGCCTTTGGGAAAATAAACTTCGCGCTAAAAGCTACGCGATATAAATTGTGGGCCATTAGATCTGGGGCCTCAGATATGACGGAGGAGGATGAGCGTGAAATGGATTAGATGCGCGGGCAGATAGCGGGGAGGGCGGATTCATTATGGGCCGTCTGATCAGGGGATCGACGGTGGAGATTTAAATCTAGGGTTTAAAATAAGAATATATAGGTGGAGAAAAGTTGAAGCAGGACCGTTGATCTGCAGAGATCAACGGCCAGGATTGGCTAAAAAAAAAATATGGAGCAGGGCGTATAAAATATAACCAAAGTCGGGAAATGTGATCTGGACCGTCCAATCTGGACACGTGGACAGTCCAGATGCAATCGGAGATCGACGATCGGCAGGGCAAAGAACTTGGAGTGCGATGGAGAAATTGAGCGCTGGCTGTTGATCTGAGTATCAGATCAACGGTGGGGAATGAATCGAAGGATTTTGAAGTGAGAGGAAGGCTAGGAATCGGAGCAAATGTGGGCCGTTGGATCTGGGAAGGCGGGGAGGAGATCAACGGTCCAAGATAGATCGGGGAATGGCCAATCGAAGGGGACACAAAAGTGAGCTCGATAAAACATGTGATGCGATAATGCGCGGGCCGTTGATCGGCTCAAGATCATTGGTCGAGACCGTTTCAACTTATGCACTAGCGGAAACCCTTTATAACATAGGAAAAACCCAAAATTTCAATATAATACAAAGTTTTGGCTGTCGAGCGGGTTATATATAAGAAGTGAATAGGCACCCATCTGCGGGGCCCATGGTCTTTATGAAATATAATATGCCCGAGGCGTATATAATAAAGGGCCAATCGCATCGGAACTGTCTGGCTCGGTCTTTCAATCTAACCATTTGATTTTTTTGCGATGCGATTGGTGCTTGGGACTTTAACTCTTGGTCCCGGGCGGAGTTGTATGGAGTAAAGCAGAGGGAGCGGAGTTTAATACAATGGGGCTTAAATCGCATCAGAACTTTTGATGTGGGTCTTTCAATCTACCCATTTTTGCATTAAAAAACATAACTCCGACGGGTTTAGACCAAAACTTTAGGAAAGTGGGTTTTTTTATTTACAAAGGAAAAAATCAATCGGAAAGGTTTATTCACAAGTTTTTAGCATCCGACTGCGGGCACTCGGGTTATATGGAGCGATAATATGATTGGGGGATATAAGCACAGGGCTTAATCGAATCGGAACTTTTGTCATGGCACAAAGACTTGCGCGCTTGGATTTTTGTGATGCAGATAAGCGCTTAAATGGCTTAGTGCCTGGTTCTAGCACCAGGGCATGTAATGGGGAAGTGGTTAGGACTTAGCTCAAGTGGGCTTAAGCTTGTGGTAAACAAACTTATTTTTAATGAAATTTTTCCAAGTTTTCAATGGATTTGGGGGTTTCGACAGAGTTAAAAAAAGAGTTTTAAACTCTGTAAAGGGGATTTCATGAAGGGGAAATGGGGAAGACTGAAAAATAGAGGAATTTCATGGGAATGAAAAGGGGTAAAAATGGAGGTTAGTTTTGAAGTGGAAGGAGGGGAAAATGGTGTTTGTAGTAGTATTTTCTCTTATGGAATCAACATAATTTCTGATTTCTAAATGGAAACAACAGTGAAGATTTGGAAAAATGGCAAGATGTCTTCATGAGTCTTCAAGAGATAACATTTTTTGCAATAAAAATTGTTCCTTGAAGGCTCCAAAAATGTTTTAGTCACCATTTGATATGACAAATTTTATTGGTGGCTAACAGTGGCTCCACTTGGGGATGGTGCCTTCTTGAAGGCATCAAGAACTTCAGACTTGCATTCTCTAGGAGGCTGATTAGTGCCTTATCCATTGGGATGCCTTTCTTTACTTGGATGATCTTATTTTGCTCTGAAAACATATTAGTAGCCATGGAAAATAATGGAATTTCATCAACACAAGCTTTCTACCTACCCAATCCTACTGATCTAACATTTTTTCTTCTTAAATTAGAGTGCACTTGGATTGGAAAAATATTTTTACAACATTTTATTCTTTTGAAAGCATAAAACAAATCTAACTATACTCCTTATTTCTCCATGAACTTATATTAAACAGTTGAGTCCATATGATTCTCTACCTAATCTACCAATCTGTTAGGATTAAACAGTCTAACAGATTTTTATTCTCTAAATTCTACAACAGAAATTTAAAAGCATACAAGTCAGGATTAAACAGAGTAACTTGATGCTGGTCTATGGCATAAAAAACAAGTTGCACATAGATATTATTTTGCAGAAAATTAAAACAAAATGGAAGGCTTAAGATCTGAAAGTTTCAAAGCACTTCCTTCATCTTTTTACAGCTCTAATTTTGACTCTGGTTTGAGTTGTTCTTCTTTTATTTTTCTGGTTCAGATTTTGAGCATGTTGGAACCAGTTTTTACTTTTGTTTTTGACTCAAGAAATAAACAGATTTGAGTCATCTCTCATGGAAACTTAGGTTCAGATTTTGACCATGTTTGAATCTTTAATTTCTAGCCTAATCTACCTATTGATAAGCCAATATTAAACAGTTTGGCAAATCGAATTCACTATCCTATCACCAGTAAATTTAAAACTAATTAGTCAAGATTAGGTTGTTTGACTAACTAGAAGTGTTTTTTCAGGAGTGGCATTTAAGCTTGCACACTTTCAGATTTGTTTCTCTTTTTGTTGGTATGGGGTTGTACCTTTATTGTTTTTACAATCTTCCCTCTTTTCTTTCTTTCACTGTTTTTGTATTTTTGATTTTTCTAACTTTGAATGCAATGATGGATGAAATATTCATAATGGGAAAAAAGATAAAAAGGCTTTCAGAAGATGACATGGATCAAGAGAAGTAATGTTTGAGCATCCTGCCATTGACAGGTCCCCCAAACAACTCTGCTCCATTTAACTCCTGCAAGAAAAAGACATTATTACCAGCAGCTGAATGAATGAGATAAGGGCCAAGCCATAAGTTGTCAAATTTTCCATGCTTGCCCTTGTCTTCTCTCCTTGAGTCCCACTTTAAAAATTTCCCCAATATTGAAATTTCTAGCCTTTGTTCTTCTGTCAAAAATATTTTTGATGTTGTCCTGCTTCTGCAATGCTTTGTTATAAACCTCCTCTCTGGTTTGTTGAAGGTGAATAGTATGATTTATCCTTCTAATCAAGTCATTATCTTCAGACTGAACCTCTTGAATCAACTTCATAACTGGCACACCAAGGCTGGTAGGAAAGATTGCATCAGTGCCATACACAATCTGGTAGAGTGACATACCAATAGATTTCTTCAAAGTCAATCTGTCAGCCCAAAGTGCATGCACAAGCTTTGTGTGCCAAAACTTTTTTTTGTCCTCCAACAACTTCTTGATTATGTTCACTAAACTCTTGTTTGAGGACTCTTCAAGTCCATTACCTTGAGGGTAATAGGCCGTGGAATGCCCCAATGTTATCTGATACTTGTGACAGAATTCAACCATCTTCTTTGACCCAAATGCTGCTGCATTATCAGTGATGATCTTGGTAGGACAGCCAAATCTAGAGAGAATATTATTATCCATGAATTTTATAATAACATAATCATTGGCTTGTCTACAGGGGATGACTTCTATCCATTTAGTGAAGTATTCTGTGGCAATGAGAATCCATCTATGCTAAGCTGAAGATGATGAATGAATTTCACCTATGAAGTCAAGTCCCCATTGTTGAAAAGGGGCTTCAACAATGATTGGATGCAGAGGCAGAGGTAGCAGCTTCCTTTTGCCTTAAAAAAGTTGACATTTATGACAGGAAATTATCATCTTGTGTACATCAAGAAAGAGAGTAGGCCAATAGTAACCAGCCCTCAAGATTTTGTTGGGTATTGTCTTCCAGTATAAATGGCCTCCACACTCTCCTTCATGGAACTCGTGCTTAACCTTCTCTGCATCAAACTCAGGCAAACACTTAAGCAATATCCCACTTGCATTTTTCCAATAAAGACATCTATCTATAATGCAATAGTTTACAACTTTCAATTTCAAAAACCTTGCCTTTGTTATTGTCAAACCAGGGGGTGTATTGCCTTTGATGAGTTTAGTGGGTTTTATCTCTAAATCATATTCAAGAATAACAGCAATCCACTTACCTCTCTTACCATATGGGTCCTGTGTTAGAATATCTCTGACAACTAAATTTGGGACAAAGGCAATGATGTGTGAGTGTAAGATGTATACTCTGAAGTCCTTTAAGGCTTTAACCAAAGCAAAAGCTTGCTTCTCCATAATGTTATACTTTAGAGGGGCATCCCTCAAAGCCTTGCTAAAGAATGCAATAGGCTGCTCTTGTCCTTGTGGATTTTTCTGTAGAAGGACAACAGCTATTGTATGTTCTGATGCAAATGAAAAAATATAAAAATCTTTTGAAAAATCAGGACTTATTAGAATCGGTGTTTTGGTTAACGCTTGTTTCACCAGCTCAAAGGACTTCTTTGCTTCCAAGTTCCATTTTACCCCTTGCCTCTTCTTCAGCATGTTTGTAATATTTCTAAGGAGCTCAACCAAGTTGGGGATGAACCTTCTCAAAAAGTTAATCTTTCCAATGAAAGATTGCAACTCCTTGATGTTCTGAGGATGAGAGATTTGCAATATAGCCTCAATCCTCTTTGGATCTATCTTAATACCCTCTTTTGAAATAATGTGCCCAAGAAGCTTACCTTCTTGGAGACCAAATAGTGTTTTCTTGGGGTTCAAAGATATACCAAACTTTCTGCATCTCTCAAAGACTATTCTTAAATGTGCTAAGTGCTCTTCATCTGTCTTTGAAAAAACAGTAACATCATCAAGGTATATAATGATGAAGTAGCCCAATTCTTCAGAGAATGCTATGTCCATGGCTCTCTGAAAAGTTGCTCCAGCATTCATTAGACCAAAGGGCATTTTCACGTACATGAAATTGCCTCAAGGTGTAGTAAACACTGTCTTTAATTGATCATCAGGGTGAACTCAGATCTGATTGTACCCTAAGTAGCCATCAAGCAAAAAAATTCTTCTAGACCCCACCACCCTTTGTAGAATATGATCCATCTTAGGAAAAGGGTAGTTGTCTTTCAATGAAGATTTGTTTAAGTCTCTAAAGTCTATACAAAGCCTGATCTCTCCAATTTTCTTCCTAACTGACACTAGATTAGACACCACTCAGAATATCTAATAGGGACAATAATACCAGCTTCATACATTTTCTTGATTTCCTTCTCCACCAAAGGCAACTGAACAAGGTTTATTCTGCGCAGTTTCTGTTTGAATGGCTTTTGGTTTTCCTTGCGAGGGATTTTGTGCTGTATTATTTCAGTGTCATAAGATTTAAGATCTTCGTAACTTTACGCAAAAAACATCAGAAAATTCTTTAAACAACTCTATGTATTTAAGTTTAATGTGAGTTAGTAAGGTCTTAGACAGTTTGATCATCATAAGTTTGAGTTCACTGCCTATATTGCACCCTTCCACTTTAGTCTCTACAGGCTCCAGTTTTGGCTTCTTAGCCACATCGTTAAAATCGAACAACTCTTCTAAAGGGGCCAGACCCTTAGGCAAACTCTGATCTTTGGACTGCAG
Source organism: Pinus albicaulis (assembly GCA_034641835.2). Taxonomy (NCBI): domain Eukaryota; kingdom Viridiplantae; phylum Streptophyta; class Pinopsida; order Pinales; family Pinaceae; genus Pinus; species Pinus albicaulis. The sequence continues at coordinate 292,010,108 of CM076584.1, read as the reverse complement.
GGTTTCTAACTCCTTTGTTTCTAACTCTGCAGTCAATTCTATTTTGTTTTCAAGTTTGCTAGATAGTAGATTTATATTGGCAACCTCAGGAGACGGTTCTTCTTCACCAAGAAATTTTTCTTCACTGCAGTCTGTAGCATAATCTGAGTCCGAACTATGTAGTTCGAATTCATTTCTGAATTGCATGAAGTCTTCTATTTGTTTGTCTCCGTCGAACACCTGCCAATATTTTTCATTATCAGGAACAGCTGGTCTGAATTTTATCTGAGTTGTGCAGTCTTTGGTTTCATATGGCGTTAAGCATGTTCTAGCTGCGAAAGCTAAATTGTGGGCTGCGATATTTCTTTTTCTTGGGACAAAAATTACCTGGTACTCAAAAGTTTTTAAAAGATCCACGACATCATTTCGATAGGCCCTAAGTCTTGGGTGGTTTGAGTTGTATTCCCTGTTGACTTGCCTAATGATTAATTCAAAATCCCCATATGCTCTGATTCTTTTGGCTCCTAATTTTTTCAACAATCGTAAGCCTAAAAGTAGGGATTCATATTCTGCTATGTTATTAGAACACAGAAAGTTTAATCTACAGGAAATTCTCTCTGTGTGGTTGTTCTCAGTGTTGCATATCCAGACACCTGCACCAGCGTTGGTTCTAATGCATGACCTGTCGAAGTTCATACTCCATAGAGGACCAGATTCGGGTTCATCTGTTTGGTGTTTGTCCTCTTCAACTAAAGTGTTTTCGGGTTGTTGTGAAATATCAACACTTAGTTGTATTCGTTTCAACTCCTCAGGTTGTTCCTTTATTTGAGGAATGTTTTCTTGACTATCAAGGTTTAAAAGCAAAGGGCGTATGACTTGTAGTTCAAGACCTGTGTTTGGTTTTCTAAAATTTTGAAATGCAGCAAATTGTTTTGACACTTCTGTGTTGCGCTCTTCTTCCTCCCTATCGGCCATCATTCTGTTAAAGTGACTTGTTCACCCAAAGTTTCATCGTTAAACATGATAAAGTAATCAAGGCCTTTATTTACAGAATATAGAGGAGAATTTTATGGTCTGTCTTGGCTTGTAACTGTGTATTTCATATGGGACTCCCTATAAAGTCTTCTTGTCTGGTTGAAAACAGGGATGGTCGCATAGATCATGTCCATCTACATAGTTCCTTGTAACTTAGCCCCCCAAGATCTTGATAATAACATTCCATACTTTGGGGGCACATCAGCCACAACAATATCCATGACTAAGCATTTGGCTGGAATCTGTGCTAAGTTAACGCAGAGGTCCTTTATCAATCCTAAACATTTTACTTTGCTTGAGTCAAAGGAGTAAAGATCTTTATAAGGTCTGGTGATTTCTAGACCCATGCTGTCCATCACAGCTTTAGGCATTAAATTATGAGAAGCCCCGGAATCGTGCATAGCGTTGTGCAAAACCTTGTCATGAACGTTTAAACTTACATAAAAGGGAGGAACAGGTCCCTCTTGATACTTACCTTCAATATTTGGACAAAAAATAAGCTCTAGTTGGTCATCATTAAGATTGATTGTATCATTATTCTCTTCAATGTTTAAAGCCTTCAAAATTTGGGTCCTATATAAATTCTGGGAAGCTAACTCAGTTAAGGGAACATAGATTTTAATTTTGAAAATTTTCTGCACTAGGCTAAAAGGTGTTTGATTTTTTGAAGAACTTGTCTAAGCCTTGTTAACTGCCACTCTATCAGCAACATCAGCTTGCTGTTTTGTTCTATTTACATTTTTCAAAATGGTTTTAACAGGAGTACTAGCTGAAGTGTTAGTACTACTAAGGTTTGCACTCTGTTTTGTAATGTTTTGAGTGCCTTTCTCTCTACCTTTATCAGAATTTACAGCTACAGTTTTGTCCTTTTGTTTGACAACTTTAGGCTTGGTTGTAGTGTTGTTTTGTGAAGATTTGTCAGAGGCTTTGGTGTTGGGATTTTGTTGACTGGTTTTGCTTCTAAGGTCATATTCTCTTTGAGACTCTATGATGACATTCTCCATGTCTTGATAATAATTTTCATCATCATCTCTTTTGTCATCATAAGGTGTGTAAAGACCTTGTTTTCTATCATAATGAATCTCAAAGTCATCATTATCTACCCCCAGCATGTTGATATCATCTTCCTCTGTTATTTCATCTGTTTCCTCAACCTCACTCACATAGTTTTGATGAAAGGGAGGAGTGATCTAAACAATGTTACCAATGAAATAGGTAACCTGACCTCAAAATGGAAACTCTAGCCCAAAAAGACTCAAAAAACATGAAAAAACACCCCAAAAACAAAAAAAAGTGTATTCCAGAATGCACTTGGTTTCTTTTGAAGGTCAAATTTCAACATTTAATAAAATTATGCTAAAAACAAAATTGTTTCTTGAAAAAAAGATCGAAAAAACACCCTCAAAACAAAACCAGTTAATGTTGGAATAATAAAAAAAATAATTGTGTCATATTTTTTACATTTTTAAAAATAGAAATAACATTTTTTAATTTTTAAAATTCAAACATTAAAAAAAAACTTAAAATTTAAGAAAAAAAATAAATTTAAAAAATAAAAACATTTTAAAGCTTAAAATCTAAAAATATATAGGAATAAAAAAATAAAAATAAAAATTTTAATTCAAACATTAAAAAAAACCTAAAATTTAAGAAAAAAAATAAAAAATAAAATAAAATTTAAAGATTAAAATTTCAAAATATATAAAAAATAAAAAAAATAAAAATAAATAAATAAATAAATTAAATTAAATTAAAAAAAGAACAAATTATAAAAAAAGAAATTATAAAAAATAAAATATAGAAGTTAAATTTAAAAAAGAAAAAGAAAATGTTTATTAAATTAAAAAAAAAAAATTAAATTTTAAGATAAAAAATTAAATTTAAAGAAATATATTAGTTTTAATAAATTTAAAACTTAAAAATAAATAAATAAATAAATAAATAAAACATTATTGAAATTAAAAGTAAAAAAATTAAAAATTAATTAAAAATAAAAAATGAAAAATAAAATACAATAAAAATATTAAATTAAAAAAATATATATATTAAAAAAACAAATAGATTTTAAAAAATAAATTAAATTTAAATTATAAAATATATATATATATATGAACCTAAATTAAAAATATATATATTAGATTTTATTAAATTTGAAAAAAAAATGTTAATATTAAAATAACAAATTAAATTTAAAAAAAAAAATATTAAATTTTAATAAATAAATGAATAAACAAATAAATTTTGAAATAAAAAATAAATTTTAAATATAAAGAAAAGAAAAGAAAAAAAAAACATTGTTAAAATAAAAAGGTAAAAAACATTAAAAATCAATTAAAATTGAAAAATTGAAAAAAATAAATTAAAAAATACATATTAATTAAAAAATAAAATAAAAAACAAATTAATTTGAAAATATTAAGTTTAATTTAAAAAAAATAAAAATAAAATAAAATAAAATCTAATTTTAAATACACAATTTTAGTTAAAATAAAAAAAATATAAAAATTTTATGTAATTGAAAACATAATAATAAAAAAAATTAAAAATTAAAAAAAAAAATATTAAATTCAAATAAATTAAAAAAAATAAAATACAAAATTTACTAAATTTTAAAAAATTAAATGAAAAAACTAAACATAAAATTTAATAATAAAAAAAATATGAAAAAAAAAATCAACTAAATAAAAAAAAAACTACAAAATTTAATAAAAATTATGAACAAAATTTTGAAAAAAAATTACAAACAAAAAAAATGAATAAAATTTAAAAAAACATTAAAAAACAAATAAAAAATAAAAAAAATTAAATTTCAAATATAAAAATTAAATTATTATTATTATTATTTTTTTTTTTGAATTTAAAAAAAAATAAAAAAGAAAATATTAAAAATTAAAAAAAATAAAAAAATAAAAAAGATTTTTTTGATCGTGGTGGCGCCATCAATCGGCCCCCCGCGATGGGAGGCCGATTCCCGGAATCACCATCCAGCGGCAGGAGGGCGATTCCGGGAATCGCCCTCCTGCAGCGGGAGGGCGATTCTAGGATTCGCCCTCCTGCAGCGGGAGGGCGATTCTAGGAATCACCCTCCTACGGTGGGAGGGCGATTCCGGGAATCGCCCTCCTGCAGCGGGAGGGCGATTCTAGGAATCGCCCTCCTGCAGCGGGAGGGCGATTCTAGGAATCGCCCTCCTGGAGCGGGAGGGTGATTCTCGGAATCGGCCTCCCGCGGCGGGAGCCCTCCGCGGCGGGAGGCGATTCTAGAATCGGCCTCCCACGCCGTGGGAGGCGATTCCTGGAATCGGCCTCTGCGGCGGGAGGGCGATTCCCCAGGGGGCGGTAGAGGCGGTGGGAGGGCGATTCTAGGAATCGCCCTCCTGGAGCGGGAGGGCAATTCTAGGAATCGCCCTCCTACGGCGGGAGGGCGATTCTAGGAATCGCCCTCCTGGAGCGGGAGGGCGATTCTCGGAATCGGCCTCCCGCGGCGGGAGGGCGATTCCTAGAATCGGCCTCCCGCCGTGGGAGGGCGGATGCCGGAATCGGCCTCGGGGCGATTCCCGGAATCGTCCTCCCGTCGCGGGAGGGCGATTCCCAGAATCGACCTCCCGTCGCGGGAGGGCGTTTCCTGGAATCGGCCTCCTGCCGCGGGAGGGCGATTCCAGGAATTGGCCTCCCGCCCAAGTGGCGGCAGAGGCCGGGGCGGGCGGGGGGCTACATGTAGCCTCCCCGCCCGCCCAGCGGCCGGCCTCCGCCGCCACCTGGGCGAGAGGCCGATTGGTGGCGCCACCACGATCAATTTTTTTTTATTTTTTAATATATTTTTTAATTTTTTTTTTTATTTTTTAAATTCAAAAAATTTAAAATTATTTTTATTAATTCAAATTTTTTATTTTAAATTTAATTTGTTTTAATTTTTAATTTTTTTTTTTAAATTTAATATTTTTGATTTTTTGATTTTTTATTTTTATTTTGATTTTTTTTTAATTTAAAATTTGTTTATTAAATTTGTTTATTTAATCTTTTAGTTTGTTTAGTTTTTCATTTTTAAAATTTATAAATTGTTTCATTAAAAAAAAACAGTAAATTTATGGATATTTGTTTTTTAATTATTTGCACGTGGTTTTTTTCATTTTTTTTGTTTTTTAATGACAATTTTTTTTTATTTTAATTCTTTTATTTTAATTTTCTTTTTCAATTTTAATTTAATTTTTATTTTTTTCTTTTATTTTTATTTTTATTTTTTATTTTTTATTTTTTCTTATTATTATTATTATTATTTTTTATTTTATTTTTTAAATTTAATTAATTAATTAATTTATTTATTTTTTTTAAATCTAAATTTTAATTTTGTAATTTTAATTATTTTTAAATTTTCTATTTTCATTTTTTTTTTTAATTATATGGATTTTTTTAATAACTTGGAAACAAATGTTTTTGATGTTTTTTTATTTTTTTGGTTAATTTTTGTTTTCTTTCTTTAAATTATGTGTTTTTTTTTCAAATTTTGTCATTTCTTTTGATATAATTTTCGAATATTTTTGTTTTATTTATTTAATTTTGTTTAAATTTTTTATTTTTACGAGTTAATTTTGTTTTTTTTAACATTTTTATTGGTTTTTTTTTATTGTTTATCTATATATATATCTAAGTTTTGTGTTTTATTACTAACATGAAAATCACCACTCTAAAAAAAAAAAGTTGATGTTGCATCAATACGTTTCAAAATTAGTATGAAAATCACCGCTCTAAAAAAAAAAGTTGATGCTGCATCAATACGTTTCAAAATTAGCATGAAAATCACTAACATTTTAAAACAAATATTCGTACTTCATAAATAGAAATATTAGAGTGTCAAAAATGTGCTAAAAAAAAAAGGTGATTCTCCATCACCACTTTTCAAAATCGGGTGCTTTTATGCTACCAAAAAAAAGTAGGTAACAGTGTGATTACCTATTTCATTGGTAACATTGTTTCTATTGATCATCCTCCCTAGGTCTGATTGGAGGTTGGTTCCTTCTGAAATTCTGATTTTGGTTCAGGTTTCTGTTTTGAGGAGCGGTTTGGTTTTGACTTACTTGTGCTCTCTCAAGGATGCTCATTTTCTTCATCATCTCCTCCATCATTTTTTCCATCTTTGAACTGGAAGTGGAAGGGGTAGATTCCTCTCTAAAGGACACTCTCTTCTCATTTTTCATTCTTGCTCTCTTCTCCATAAATTTAACTTCCACCGCAAGAGCTCCTTTTTGCATATCTTCAAGAGTTGCAGGATCTCTCTCTCTCAGTTGATAGGCCATCTCAGGGTCAAACCCTTCAGGAAACTTGTTTAGAGCTGAGCCTTGTGGAGGTTTTAGATCTGGGGAAAGTGCATTATACACATTGTTAAATCTGGTACAATAAGCTTGTACACTTTCCCCAGTGTTTCTATCGAGGTTCTTATAATCCAAAAGGACTTGGAGAGGATTCTTCTTCACTTCCCATTTGTTTAAGAATGTTTGATGGAAGGCTTGGAGATCATTGATACTATGGGGGGTTAAGCCTTTAAACCATTTTCTTACTTCTCCCCCCAGACTTTGAGTAAATAATCTAAGCTTGACAGAATCATCATCAATTTCGTTTATGTCGAAGTAGTCATTCATCTTATCCATATGTTGTGATGCAGTAGTAGCATTACTAGCATCATATAATGGAATTTTGGACTGATAGTCCTGTGGAAGATTGACTAAGGGAACAGGAAGGACTAAGGGAGCATACCATGCTGCCATGATATGTGGTGGAGGTGGAATTACAAGAGGCAGATTAACAAAAGGTAAAGTGGGTTGAAGTGGAGTGGTTTGGACAGTGGATTTTTGGTGAACAGATGTGGATGGAACATCAGTAGATTGCTGAGCTGATCTTGGATAAGAGACACCTAAATTGTGCAGGAAGTGTAAATCGGGTGGTGTCGTTTCTCTACTACCAGGATGTTCACTTGTTTCCGGGGATGAAAGTGAAGACTCAGAGTCTAGCTGAATTATATCATAAATGACCTAGTTCTAAATGGATTTACTAAGTCAACTTGTGATTGTTGTAGAGCTGAAAGATTTTCAAGAACTGAATTAGCTCTCAAGGGTGATATGAAAATAGTTGATAATTTAATCCTAGGAGACTCTCTAAGGATACTTTCTGGGTTCTCAACTATCTCAAGTGGATCAGGGTCAGGATAGGCTCTAGTATGAATCTTTCTAGGAGCCACTATGCTGTGTTTGTTAGACCCAACTAAACAAGAAAAGTTCAACCAGATATGACAGTCGTTGAGAGGTTAACTAATCTGTTTACACAAACTTCAATCCTACTGTCCTCTAACTGAGTTCAAATGATATTACAATGATAAGGGTTCTTCCTAGCGAAGTCTTAGGGTCTGACAAGGATTTGTGGAGTCGCCAAGTGGAAGTTTTTAGCTCTTTTGGAGGTAAAAGGTTTTATGGTCCACCACCATGTTTATTAAATTCCTATCTGAAATATTTTAGGGGTTTCTGAGTTATTTTTCAGTTGTGTGGTTTCTAAGAGTGTCCTAAATCTGTTCCAAAACTTAGCTACGGTTATGAGACAAAGACAGTCTACTCTTATGGAAAAGCTAGCTGATTTTTCAAGGTTAGATAAAGTCTTATGAGAATCCTAGGGTTTGCCTAGTTTGTCACTGATTCAAACAAGTTTTACCATGATTACCATCAGTTGGTAGTGCTTGAAAAGGCTGCTTTTAACTCCCGAAGTTTGTATGAAGTTTTTCAGGGAACCAGAGATTTTGGGATCGTTCCCCAGCGGAGTCCCCAGAAATGTTAGCTCCCTGTAATCAGCAATATTGGAACAAAGTCCGACAGCAGGGAGAAATATCATTTCAACCACTTTGGGATTCTAGGATCTAGCCCTCCTGAATCCGGAGAGGGATCTCTCCAATAAGTGCAAAGATGGATTTGTCTTTGAAGTTTGGGTAATGATATTAGGCTAGTTATGAAGGCCAAGGGTTTTGTTTTGTTTTGGATGTTTGAGCATGATTATGGCTTGAGTGGAAAGTTCTAAATGGAAAGAGTTTCAAAGGTGAGAAGTTGCAAGCAAATAGAACAAGCTTTTGCCAAAAATATGGATAATTGCAGGTTTTAGTCCATTGGGCTATGAAGTCATAATAGGGTTTTAATTGAAACAATCATGTTCAAGAGTGGTCTATGGGGCAATTCATATATGTTTAAGGATCTCTTTAAAGTTGATTTATGGAATGAAATGATACACAAAGGAGGGGAATTAAACAAATGAAAAACAAAGAGCAGCCCAGGATCTGGTAAGTACTTTGAAACTAGCCAGCCTTTGACAAGCACTTAAGAATAACATAAAAGAAATACAGGATTTGGTAAGTACTTTGAAACTAGCCAGCCTTTGATATACTTTCAATAGAAAAACAATTAAACACAAGGGAAGCACAAATGATAACAAAGAATGGTCTAAGATCTGGTAAGTACTTCGAAACTAGTCAGCTTTCAACACATTCCTAGGGAAAATTTCAGTCAGTCTTTTGGGATAAAAATAGGACCAGGGCTCACCATATCTTCCTTAGTTCATCTCTACTTAACATGAAATGAAAATAACTTTCAAGAATAACAATTAGCTAAGACAGGAGGACGAGGGAACGCCAGCATTCCTACTGCTTGAACTGAATTAAATCATTCCTAAATAACACAATTCAGAAGAAAACATTTAGATAAAGCTTATCAGTCAGAGAAGGTTATTGATATACAGTAAATCCTAACTCTATGTTTGCTGTTCTTTATCAGAGAAGATGAAAAAAGTGGAAACAGAAATAAAATAATGATTTATAATAAGAAATAACATCACCGTCGACATAGACCAGGATCCCGTAAATCAGCTTGTATTGATGCTTCAAACCAGTTACAGCTTTAAGTCTATGTTTCAGGTTAGCAATCATCTTCACTTCTCAACCTAACTATTCTATCACAAGCAGAGCTTCAAGAGCCTTTGAACACTATTTATAATCAGAAGTTAAGAGCTCAAGTATATTTCAAAGTTTTGCAACCAACATTTTCTCATCTTCTAAGGGAGTATTTATAGAAGGAATGAGGAGGTGGGATCTGATAAAAGATCTCCTAGGTCAATTAATACAGATTAATGCTTCTCGGCCTTTGAGGGGCTCAATGGAGAAGAGTACAGATATTCTTACTGTATTAATTGATTTACATTAAATATTAAGCTCGGTGGGAGCTTTTGTTGACTTTTAAGGCTCTGTTTTAGGATATAATAACTCTGCTGATATTTGTCATTAAGTTCCTTTAGTAGAGTTAACTGTTGGGCTGCACCGAGGCAAATATCTTTTCTGATCAATAAATTCGGCCTCAGTTTGAATGCTTTGAGGCAATAGGTGGCACTGTGGTAGCTGAGAGGAATCAATAGATCTTTATGATTTTCTTTAACTGTATTTTAATTTGGAGGATTAGGCTTTTGATAATCAATCTTAGCCGTAATCCCCTAACTGTCTTCAATCTTCTGTTCTGCTGTATTTTTTCTTCGACATTGATACTCTTTTGCTTTATTCAATTCTCTGCGTCTTGTTGATGTGTAGTGTTGCACAGAGCTCATATGGCATTAGTGCCCATGAAGCATTGACGAGACATGGAGTATAACCCTTTGGAATGATCTTCCCTTTAAATAAACAAAGCTCGGAGGATCGTCACCCTCGGATTTATCTTTTCTCTTTTAAAATATTTTGAAATTCATTAGAACCTGCATAAAACACACAACTGTTATGAAATCCTGCATTTATTGGGTTTTAATGCTTAGAAGGTTGTGGGGAAAGAGCGTGGCCGTTGGATGGCAACATCCAATGATTGGAATTGGTTTAGAGGAGGTCAAAAGGAGAGCAGAGGGATAAATAATTCAGAATTGTTGATCGCACAGAGATCAACGGTGGGGATCAGTTGGGGAAACATAATGGAGGAAAGACCACTTAAACAAAGAAATGGAGAAAATGCGAAGGAAATGAAATTGGGGCTTCGAGATGAATATGAGCCGTCGAATGGGATCCATCCAATGAGATCAACAGTGGAGATTTGCGTTGAAAACCTTTTGGTAGACGCGAAGGGCGATATGTAAATTAAGGTTTAGATCCAAGCCGTCGATTTGCAGAGATCAATGGTGGAAGGCACGTGTGATAACACACAAGGGAAAAAAGGGAAAGTGGTTTCAGGGAGGTAAAACCACTGGTTTCACGCGGAGAAAAGGTGGGGAGGCAGTTTTGCCTTTTTGAACACGATATGTGTCCCCGCCTGACACGTGGCCTCAGAAAACCACCCATTTCGCGTGGCCTTTGGGAAAATAAACTTTGCGCTAAAAGCTACGCGATATAAACTATGGGCCGTTAGATCTGGGGCCTCAGATCTGACGGAAAAGGATGAGCGCGAAATGGATTAGATGCGCGGGCAGATAGCGGGGAGGGCAGATTCATTATGGGCCATCCGATCAGGGGATCGATGGTGGAGATTTAAATCTGGGGTTTAAAACAAAAATATATAGGCGGAGAAAAGTTGAAGCAGGACCGTTGATCTGCAGAGATCAACGGCCAGGATTGGCTAAAAAACATTATGGAGCAGGGCGCATAAAATATAACCAAAGTCGGGAAATGCGATCTGGACCGTCCGATCTGGACACGTGGACGGTCCAGATGCAATCGGAGATTGGCGATCGGCGAAGAAAATAAATTGGAGTGTGATGGAGGGATTGAGCGTTGGCCATTTATATGAGGATCAGATCAATGATGGGGAATGAATCAAAGGATTTTGAAGGCGGGGGAAGGCTATGAATTAGAGCAAATGTTGGCTGTTGGATCTGGGAAGGCGGGGAGGATATCAACGATCCAAGATAGATCGGGGAATGGCTAATCGGAGGGGACACAAAAGTGAGCCCGATAAAACATGTGATGTGATAATGCGTGGGCTGTTGATCAGCTCAAGATCAACGGTCGAGACCGTTTCAACTTATGCACCGGCGGAAACCATTTATAACATAGGAAAAACCAAAAATTTCAATATAATACAAAGTTTTGGCTGTCGGGCGGGTTATATATAAGAAGTGAATTGGCGCCCTTCTGTGGGGCACGTGGTATTTATGAAATATAATATGCCCAGGGAAAATATAATAAAGGGCCAATCACATCGGAACTGTCTGGCTCAGTCTTTCAATCTAACCATTTGATTTTTTGCAATGCGATTGGCGCTTGGGACTTTAACTCTTGGTCCCGGGTGGAGTTATATGGAGTAAAGCGGAGGGGGCATATTTTAATACAATGGGGCTTAAATCGCATCGAAAATTTTGATGCGGGTCTTTCAATCTACCCATTTTTGCGTTAAAAAACATAACTACGGCGGGTTTAGACCAAAACTTTAGGAAAGTGAATTTTTTGATTTACAAAGGAAAAAATCAATCAGAAAGGTTTATTCACAAGTTTTTAGCGCCCGACTGCAGGCACTTGGGTTATATGGAGCGATAATATGATCAGGGGATATAAGCACAGGGCTTAATCGCATTAAAACTTTTGTCATGGCACAAAGACTTGCGCGCTCAGTTTTTTGCGATGTGATAAGCGCTTAAATGCCTTAGCGCCTGGTTCTAGCACCATGGCATATAATGGGGAAGTGGTTAGGACTTAGCCCAAGTGGGCTTAAGCCTGTGGTAAACAAATTTATTTTTTATGACATTTTTCCAACTTTTCAATGGATTTGGGGGTTTCGACAGAGTTAAAAAAGGAGTTTTAAACTCTGTAATGGGGATTTCATGAAGGGGAAATGGGGAAGACTGAAAAATAGAGGAATTTCATGGGAATGAAAAGGGGTAAAACTGGAGGTTAGTTTTGAAGTGGAGGGAGGGAAAAATGGTGTTTGCAGTAGTATTTTCTCTTATGGAATCAGCAGAATTTCTGATTTCTAAATGGAAATAGCAGTGAAGATTTGGACAAATGGCAAGATGTCTTCATGAGTTTTCAAGAGATAACATTTTTTGCAATAAAACTTGTTCCTTGAAGGCTCCAAAAATGTTTTAGACACCATTTGATATGACAAATTTTATTGGTGGCTAACAAATGCAACCTCGGTTCCTCTCACTTTCCCTACCACTAAAGGCTTAATAAATTATCTTGTCGATTTATCAAAGAAATTTCATTACCATTGGTTGGGGTTCCCATGTTTTGGCCAGATTGGCAAGACCAAAAGATGAGACAACATCAAAACCACTTTCAGACCTTAGGTTCTATCCCTCCTAGGTCTAGAGATGGATCTCTCTATGATAGTCAAAGTATATTTGTCTTTGAAGCTCGAATGTTAAGATGTTAGGCTAGTTATAGGCACAAGGTTTATTTGTTTGATTGTTTGTTTGGTTGCTGGTTATCAGGAAAGTAGGGTTCAATGTAAGACAAGGATGAGCAAAGAGGGGAAAAAGCAGAGGTGAAGTATTCCAGGAAATATTCAAAACCATTGGGCAATGGAGTCAGGAAAGGATTTGCTTGCTAATCAATAGGCAGGCTTTCAATTGGGCTAGTCATCTAAAACATAGGATCTTAAATATTATTGTGTGATATGGAATGATAAGAGAGGAGGAAACAACACAGTTTCAGAGCACAAAGTTAAAGACTAACTGGTCGCACAAGGATCCTCGTGGACAGGGCTAACTCTAGTCCCCAGTGTTCCCAAATCTTCCAACTAAATCCATAACAAGAAACATATAAGAACCGAATTCATTTAATTCATACATCAGAGAGCAGGCAATAACATCTACTACACTGGTTAAACCAATTGAAATCATTTCTTAGATAATACATTCAGAAGAGAAACATTAATGGCAAGGAGAGCATAAACATAGGGTACCTAACAAGGGTAAATCCTATGCCAATATTTTGATGCAAGCCAGTAGAAACGAAATGAAATGAATGTAAATACAAATATAGGAAAACATAACTACTGCTTCAGATCAGGATCCAAAGAAATGTGCTTGTCATATTAAATAGCAATACCAATCAAGTACAACATTGCCAATAGCTGAATACTTAGTCTGAAATCATATTCCTCAGCCTATCTTACAACTTTACACAGAGACTGTGTCTCAAAAGAAACTACTTGCAGTTCTCTGATAACTAATCAACAACCTTTTACAATGAGTTTCTTTCTGAATTTATAGCTCCAGAGGAGCAGGGAAAGTAGGTGAAGAACTAAATGCAGCATTAAAACTCTAGAAGAGGAAGAAGGCCGAAACCCACTCTGTATAAATCCTGTGCATTAATCTCTGGTGTTCTTTGGGTGGAAGAATGATCTTCTTCAGATTTTAGATTACTTTGATATGACTCTGATGTACTTTGACTGCAGTACTGTGTAGTACTCTGGTGCATAAACAAAATGACTGAATGGACTGCCATGCTTGTGAAACAAATGCCCTGGTAGCTTTGGACTGTGGTTAAGGCGGAATTCTTCAGGAACAAAGTAAATAATGGAACTGATATGGGTGCTTCGTCTTTTGGGACAAATCTGCTGATGTGAAAACCTGATATACAAGAATTTATGTGTGTTGTACCTTCTACATGATCCATGGGATCACTGATCTGGTGCTTTGCCTCTAAACCGCTGTATTAAGGCTCAAAACCTTCAATACCGAATGCTGAAATCCTTGATCATTAGCTGGTTTTTCTCCACTGCTCCATAAATGTCTTGATCTGCAAAATTTGGGCTTTAATGGCGCCGGATAGGTCTTTTGCGGAGATTGAACTGTCCTGGGATAATATTTATGTCGTTGCTACCTTTCCAAGCATTTCTTTGTAGTATCAGCTTCCAGATTTAATTCTGTTTGCGCAGCATGCCATTAAAGTAGTACATCTGAACCATGGTGGTTTTCTACCTTTCTAAAACCCTGCACAAACACGAAACCTGCCAAGAAAATAATGCATGGGGTCGGATGACGTGGATGTCTGCGTGGGTGATAGTGGAATTGCGGAGAAATGGCGGAAGAACACTGCGGAATGGTAGAGAACAGAGGTGGCGAAAGGTTGGCGGAATGCAGAGCAAATTATACGTGAAAACCTTATAAACATCAACCCTTTGAATGAATTTATGCAATGGGATGGGTGGACGTACGGCGGACACACGTGGAGGTGACGTGGCGAGACCGGGCGACGACAAAAAAGTCAACAGCGGGGGAACAAATCTGGACCGTCTGATCTCAAAGGAGATCGGCGGTTGAACATGCGGCGGAGGACGACGAACGGTGGGCCAGGAGTACGGCGACCATGGATTAAACCCCGTGCAGCTTCGTTGAGCGATGACCATTGGATGGGCAAGGGAAAATTTGATGGCTGATATGCATATCGCTGCGCGTCCTATACCGAAAGATAACATGCCATGAGCAAGCAATTTTGGAATCGTACAGGAGCCACGCGTCGCAAGCTGAGTGGAATCGTTGGGCAATGGGAAAATACCACCTACCGCCCAAAAGCGGTGCGATAGATACCACCGGGTTTATGGATAGTGCGTGGCGGGGACCACAGGGGTAGGTACAGTTCAAACCGTCGATCTGGCGGGTAAATGAACGACGATGGTGCGATCGTGAGTTTGAACGGGGGAAACACTAACGCCGCGGGGTTTAACGATCGCCACCCGATCTACAAAGATCAACGGTCTGGAACGCTCCCAATATACATTGGAGACTAGCGCCTTTCAGGCTTGCGCTCGGTCATAGCACAGGGTTCTGTGGGGGGGAGGTGCGGGGGCTAGGCCGAAAGGGGCTAGGCCCAGACTATGCAGAAAATATGGTTTTTGGCTCGTTTTTAAAGCATTTTAAGGCCAGCCAAGGGCAACGATAGGGGAATGCGGGGGAAATTGGCTAACCAAAGGGTGTAGGGATGTTTTAGAGGGGATTTCTGGGATGGAAAGGGGGAATTTAGGGGGAAGAAAGGGGACTTTGAGAAAAGGAACAAAGGGGTGAAAATGAAGCATTTTGCAAGGGTATAAAGGGCAGAATAAAGCCTTTAGGAGAATAATTATTTATCAACAAGGCCTATTGACTCAGAACAGCAGAGGGAAATAGTCATAAGGCAGGGAACCTGAAAATGCTACAAGGATGATGTGTTTTCAAGGGAAATGCATTCCTTGCAGGCTTATCAAACAAATTAGCCCCTTGCTTGCTTGTCAAGGAATTTATAAGGGACTAACAATGGCTCCACATGGGGATGGCTTCTTCTTGAAGGAGTCAAGAATTCAGAGAATAGATCTTTGGTGTAGGCCAGGTGCCTACTGCTTTACACATCCCTTCTTTGATTTTCAGCTGCCACAATTGTGAAGGCATTACATCAGCAGAAAACTTTCCCAACAAACTACCTACCCACACTGCAATCCTAGCATTTTTTCTTCTTCTAGCGTGCATTTGAGCTAGCAAACCCTTTACATCATTTTATTTTTACAAACAGAAAAGAAACCTATTCTAAATCTACCATTATTTCTCCATGAGACCAGATTAGACTGTTGGTCTCATATGTTTCTCTACCTAATCTAATATCTGCTGGGATTAAACTGTCCAGCAGATTTCTTCTCTATATTCTATGACAAAAATTGAAAAATAGTCAAGCCAGGATTAGACTGTCTGAATTGCTGTGGATCCAAGGCATAAAGACAGATGCACATAGACAAAATTTGCAGAAAACTGAAACAAAACTTTGAAGGCTTGAAATCTGAAATTTGAAGTATCCTTTTTTTTTTTTTTGCAACTCAAGTTTTGAGCATGTTAGAGTCACTTCTGCTCTTCATTTCAGCTCTGGTTTTGGGCATGTTAGAGCTGATGCTTCTTTCTTCTTTGCTGGTCCAGATTTTGGACATGTTAGGACCAGTTGTTTTACCTTCTCTGGCTCAGGTTTTGATCAGATTAGAGCCAATCCTTTGCACTTCAGAGGTTCATGTTTTAAGCATGTTTGAACCTCTCCTTTTCCTCTGTTTTTTGAAACATTTTCTCTTTTTACTTAAAAATAAAAAACTGCAATGGTATGTACAACGGGAATGGAAACTGGAAATTGTAAATCAGCAGAAGTAGTGTTTGAGCATCCTGCCATTGACAGGACCCCCAAACAGCTCTGTACCATTTATTTCTTGTAGGAAAAAGGCATTTGGACCCACAGTGGCCTGGATGATGTATGGACCTTGCCACAAACTGTCGAACTTGCTGTGCTTACCTTTGTCCTCTCTCCTTGAGTCCCACTTCAGAACTTTATCCCCAATTTTGAAACCAGTAGCTTTGGTTCTTTTGTCAAACAATCTCTTTATGTTTTCCTGAACTTTGATAGCTCTGTTATAAACCTCCTCACTTGTTTGCTGGAGATGAATTGTCTGGTTTATTCTCCTCACCATACTGTCTTCTTCTGTTTGAATCTCCTGGACCAACTTGATCACTGGTACTCCAAGGCTGGTAGGAAATACTGCTTCTGTACCATAGACAAGCTGAAATGGTGACATGCCAATGGAATTATTTGTTGTAAGCCTGTCAGCCCACAAAGCATATACTAGCTTGTTATGCCATGACTTTTTGTTCTCTTCCAACAGATTCTTGATGATGATCACCAGGCTCTTGTTTGATGATTCAGCTAATCCATTACCTTGAGGGTAATAGGCAGTTGAATGACCGAGTGCTATTTGATACCTATGAAAAAAATCAACCATTTTCTTAGATCCGAAAGTAGTAGCATTATCAGTGATTATTTTCCTTGGGCAGCCAAACCGAGAGAGGACGTGACCTTCTAGGAAACTAATGATGACTGAATCTATGGCATTCCTAGTAGGTATGGCCTCTATCCACTTAGTGAAGTAGTCTATGGTTGTTAGGATCCATTTGTGTTGTGCGGAAGAAGCAGGGTGAATTTCCCCTATGAAATCTAAGCCCCATTGCAGAAAAGGACCTTCAACAGTGATGGGTTGTAGAGGTAAGGGAAGGAGTTTTCTTTTGCCTTAAAAAATCTGGCATTTGTGGCAGGAAATTATCATCTTATGGACATCATTGAATAGTGTGGGCCAATAGTAACCAGCTCTGAGTCTTTTATTTGCAATAGCTTTCCAACTCAGGTGGCCCCCACATTCTCCGGCATGGAATTCTTGTTTAATCCTCTCTGCCTCGTCTTCAGGAAAACATTTAAGCAATAGGCCATTTGGGTTCTTCCAGTATAAGTAGTTATTCAATATGCAATAGCTCCTGGCCTTTAGTTTTAAGAATCTGGCCTTGGTCTTTGATAGTTCAGGAGGGGCATTGAGGTGTGAGCACATACAAAATGTCAGAATACCAAGGGGAGCTCTGAAAATTTTCCTCAACAGTGGGATCAGGCAATTCTTGTTGCTCATCCAAGGTATTTACCATGTTAATGTCTAGGGCTTGTAGATTTGATTCAGCCATTAATTGTGCTAAGCCCTGACCTTTAATCAGTTTGGTGGGTTTTATCTCAAGGTCATATTCTAAAATCATGGAAATCCATTTGCCCCTCTTCCCATCTAGGTCTTGGGACAATATATCTTTGACTATGATGTTGGGAACATAAGCTATGGTGTGAGAATGAAATATGTACACCCTGAAGTCCTTTAAGGCCTTGACTAAAGCGTAGGCCTATTTTTCCATTATGTTGTATCTCAAGGGTGCATCCCTCAGTGCTTTTCTAAAAAATGCGATTGGCTGTTCCATCCCCTCTGTGTTTTTCTACAGCAAGACTGCAGCCACTGTATGCTCAGAGGCAAATGAAAAGATCAAGAGATCTTTAGAGAAATCTGGACTGATCAGAACAGGAGCTTGGGTGAGTGCAAGTTTTACTGATTCAAAAGATTGTTTAGCTCCAACAATCCATTTAACCCCCTCACCTTTCTTTAGCATGTTATTCATATTCCTAAGGTGTTCAGCTAGGTTGGGAATAAATCTCCTTAAGAGGTTGATTTTCCCAATGAAGGACTGTAACTCTTTGATGTTTCTCGGGTGTGTGATCTGTAGTATTCCCTCAACTCTCTATGGGTCTATCCTGATTCCCTTTTCAGATATAATGTGGCCATGAAGCTTTCCTTCTTGCATCCCAAATACAGTCTTTTTAGGATTCAATGACAGACCAAACCTTCTACACTTTTCAAACACTTTTCTCAGATGTTTCAGGTGTTCTTCTTCAGTCTTAGAATAGACTGTTATGTTATCCAAGAAAATAACAATGAAGTGTCCTATCTCATCTGAAAAAACTATATCCATTGCTCTTTGGAAGGTTGCCCCAGCGTTCATCAGTCCAAAGGGCATTTTTACATACATAAAGGTGCCCCATGGAGTGGTAAAGGCTGTCTTGAGTTGATCTTTTAGGATTACCAAGACTTGGTTGTAACCTAAAAAACCATCTAGCAGGGAGATTCTTTTGGAGCCTACTACTTTCTGAAGAATATGTTCCATTTTAGGCAAAGGGTAATTGTCTTTGAGTGAGGCTCTATTAAGATTCCTGAAATCGATGCATAATCTGATCTCACCTGTTTTCTTTCTCACAGCCACTAAATTTGATACCCAGTGAGAGAACCTCACAGGAACTATTATGCCTGCCTCATACATCTTTTTAATCTCTTTTTCGACTGTAGGCAATTGTTTTGGGTTTATCCTACGAAGTTTTTGCCTGAAAGGTTTCTGATTTTCCTTTAAAGGTATTTTATGTTGTATGATGTTCGTGTCATAAGCCTTTAAGTCTTCGTAGCTCCAAGCAAACACGACAATAAATTCTTTGAAAAGGTCAAGGTATTTCTTTTTCATGTTTGTCGGGAGAGACTTAGCCAATTTAATCATTTTGGGCTTATCTTCAGTGCCTATGTTGCATTCTTCCACATCAGAGTCTACATGTTCTATAGTGGGCTTTTTTGCTACATCATCAAAGTCAAAAAGGTCCTCTAAGGGTGCCAGGCCTCTAGGTATATTCTTATCTTTGGCCTACAACACCTCCATCTCCTCATTTTCTGTGTTTTCACAATTCCCGTTTGAATTTCCAATTTCTCCATTTAAAGTGTTTATCTCTATGTTACAGGGTGTCTCCTCCTCGTCTGAGGATTCTTCACTTAGGCAGCTACTGTTAGATTTAGAGTCCGAATCAGGAAATTCAAACTCATTCCTGCCTATCAGGAAATCTTCGATTTGCTTATCCCCCTCAAAGACCTGCCAGTATTTTTTTTTGTCTGGAACTGCAGGTCTGAATTTAGTCTGAATGATGATCTGTTGGTCATTTGGAGACTTAGGGTATGAACTAGCTAGGCAAGCTAATCCATTTGCAATAACATTTCGACTCCTAGGAACAAACACTAATTCGTATTCAACAAATGTTTTCAATAAATCCATAGTGTCATTCCTGTAAGCTCTCAATCTAGGATGTTTCGCTGTGTATTCACCATTCACTTGTTTAATAATCAGCTTAGAGTCCCCATGCACATTTATCCTACGGGCTCCTAATTTTCTCAACAGGTTCAAGCCTAGGATAAGGGCCTCGTATTCTGCAAAATTGTTTGTACATTTGAAGTGTAGGTTGCAGGCATGGCTCTCTACGTAATCACTCTCTGTGTTATGTATCCACACTCCCGCCCCAACAGTTCTTCTTGTGCAGGACCCATCGAAACTCATTTCCCACAGGGGTTCATTCTCATTTTTGTTATCATTCCTTTCCCTACAGCTGGGTTCGCCATTATGTTGCGTTATAGGGTTTGCACTAGGTTGTGGGCTGTTTAGTTTTTCGTTATGTATGTGGAAGTCAGAGAGGTGACTAGTTGGCTGATTGCATTCTGTTTCGGGTTCGCTTTGTGTTGTTGTTTCAGTGCACTGTCAGATGTTTTCTACGTCTTCCTCCTCTGATTCTAGGGTAGCCATTATGTTAAAGTCCATTGGCTCTGTTTCATCATGTGTACCTTTGCTTGCATCTACGTTTTCAGATTCTAGTCCCTCCAAAGATTCATCATTACAGAAGATAAAGGAATCCAGGTCTGTATGTACAGAGTATAGAGGATAATTTTCAGGCTTTTCAGGGCTACTAACCAGGAATTTCATTTGTGCTTCCCTGTATAGCCTTCTAAGTTGGCCAAAGATTGGGATTGTGGAATAAGCCCCATCCATCTGCATTGTACCTTGCAGCTTGGCTCCCCATGATCTTGATAATAACATGCCATACTTGGGTGGCACATCTGCCACAACAACATCCATGACCATACATTTTGCTGGAATCTGGGTAAGGCTCACACATAAATCTTTGATCAGGCCGAGACACTTAACTCTACTAGAGTCAAATGAATATAGGTCTTTATAGGGATGGGTTATCTCTAGGCCTAATCTTTCCATCACTACTTTAGGCATAAGATTGTGTGATGCCCCAGAATCATGCATTGCATTATGGAGAATCTTATCATGGACATTAAGACTGATATAAAAGAGGGCACTACCCATTCCTGAAAATTTCCTTCTATCTTTGGACCAAATAGAAGGGCAGGTTGATCATCACTCAGATTTACAATGTCACTGTTCTCGCCTAAATTTAAGGCTTTCAAAATTTGGCCTTTATATACATCCTAAGTGCCCAGCTCAGAGAGTGGGACAGAGATTTTAATTTTTGCAATCTCACTCAATAGATTGAAAGTGGATTGACTCTTTGGAATGTTCAACTCTGTTTTGTTAGCCACTGCTTTAGTGGCTGAATCAGTGTGTTGATTCTCGTTATGTACATCGTTTGTGACAGTTTTATCAGGAGCACTAACTGCAGTGCTAATGCTGCTAGTTGGTTTACCTTGTGTATCAGTGTTTTGGTTGTCCTTTTCTTTGTTCTTTCCAGAACTCTCAGCTGCTGACTTGTTACCTTCAGCAGTTGCTTTAGAAATTTTCTCAGGTATTTTCTTGATGGTGACCTCAGAAGCTTTTGGTTTGGTAGTTTCTTGACTCTTTTTTCTTCTAAGTTCATATTGTTCTCTGACCTACATCATGGCATTTTCAAACCCTAACCTGTAATCTTCAGATTCCAACCATTCCTCCTCCCAACCAGAGGGTGAGGGCTGATCTTCTTCTGAGTAACAGTTATGGATTGAATATTACGTTTCAAACATGTTTATTGTGTTTCCCTCAGAATCTTCTATGATTCACTCATATTCATCAAGAAAATTCTCTTAGAATGGGGGAATAACTTGCTGATATGATTCTCTTTGTCTGTTGGGGGTGGCATTGTTTCTTCTAAAGTTATGGTTCTGGTTTTGGTTTCTATTTTGGTTACTGACTGTGACAACCATTTTTTCCATCATTTGTTGTAACCTTTCCACATTTTTAGACAATTTATCATAATTTCGGTCAGATGAGGAAGCTACATTGTCATCTCTGTATGTTACCCTCTTCTTAGATCTTAGTCTTGCTCTTTTCTCAATCAGATTCGCCTCTATGTTCACTGCTCCTTTCTGCATGTCCTCCAATGTGTTGTACTCTTTATCCCTAAGCTCATAGGCCATGTCAGCATCAAAGCCTTCGGGGTATTTTTCCAGAGCCATGCCTTGTGGAGGTTTCATATGTGGAGGGAGGGCATTGTAAATGTTGTTAAATCTTGTTGTGTAATCATGGACACTCTCTCCTACGTTTCTTTTAAGGCTCATGTATTCTGCTAAGAGTTGGCGAGGGTTAGCCTTAGTTTCCCATTTGCTTATGAAAGTTTGATATAAGGCTGGAACATCATTGATGCTACCTAGAGGTAGGCCTTTAAACCATTTCTTCACATCACCCCCTAAGCTCTGGGAAAATATTCTCATTTTGACTGTATCATCATCTATTTCCATGTAGTCAAAAGAATCTTCCATCTTATATACATGATGTTGGGCTGTGATGGACTCTTTTGTAGTGAAGTGTGGGATCTTTGACTGATAATCATTTGGTAAGGGTACTAGAGGTTGAGGTAAAACCAGAGGTGCATACCAGGCTGCCATGATGATGTTTTGATGAGGTAAAGGATTGACGTGGGCAGCAGGTATATGGATGATAGGGATATTATGACCAACAGAAGACTGATGAGCAGATCTAGGATGACTGAGCCCCAAGTTTTGTATGAAATGTATATCAGGAGGTGTAGAAGGAGGGGTATGTCTATTTCCAAGGTGTCTACCACTTTGGGGTGGTGAACTAGGAAGCTCAGGGTCTGGCTAGTCTAAAATACTGAATGACCTAGTTCTAGGTAATCTATTAGGTAGGTCTAGGTCAAGGTGAAAGTGTGATAGAACTGTAAGATCTTTTGGTGCAGAGTTAGCTCTATAGATGTGGTTGGAAATAGTTGGTCTTTTAGGTGTAGGAGCTCCCTTGAGGATGCTCTCAGGGTTTTCAACTATTTCGGGTGGGTTTGGGTTAAGCTCTTGTGTGAATGGTTCTAGAAGCTAGAATGTTGTTTTCTGACTAAGTGGCTTAACCCTACCCGTTACTTCTACTGTGGTTGGCGTTGTGATGGAGGCTGGTCTCCTAGTGGAGAATAGTGTGAACCAAGATAATCAGCAGGCCTACTGATCACCAGTGGAGTCTTTGATCTTTAAGAGTTATAGTGTCGCCAGGTGGAAAGGTTTAGGATGTTTTTGGAGGGTACACTGTCCACCACAGTGCTTATGGGATGTCCCCTTCCAGGGATATCTTTCGAACACAGAAAACTCTAACCAGAGATTGACTGGGAGGGCTTTTACCAGATATGTCACCTCTGAAAAACTGTGAGATTTGGAGGCTACCTGGCCCTTTCCAGACTCTATCCAAGAGTATGGGAGAACACAACAAATCGTATAGAGGTTGATGTGTGAATCGGAGTGTTTAACAACCAACCTAACCAGAGATTGTAGGCTTTCTGAGGCTTATGGTATAGTAAGGTGAGGAGAACTCGGAAACTCCCCAGTGGGGTTCCTATGTTTTGGCTAGATTGGCAAGACCAAAAGATGAGACAACATCAAAACCACTTTCGACCTTAGGTTCTAGCCCTCCTAGGTCTAGATAGGGATCTCTCTATGATAGTCAAAGTATATTTGTCTTTGAAGCTTGAATGTTAAGATGTTAGGCTAGTTATAGGCACAAGGTTTGTTTGTTTGATAGTTTGTTTGGTTGCTGGTTATCAGGAAAGAAGGGTTCAATGTAAGACAAGGATGAGCAAAGAGGGGAAAAAGCAGAGGTGAAGCATTCCAGGAAATATTCAAAACCATTGGGCAATGGAGTCAGGAAAGGATTTGTTTGCTAATCAATAGACAAGCTTTCAATTGGGCTAGTCATCTAAAACATAAAATCTTAAAGATGATTGTGTGATATGGAATGATTAGAGAGGAGGAAACAACATAGTTTCAGAGCAAAAAGTTAAAGACCAGCTAGTCGCACAAGGATCCTAGTGGACAGGGCTAACTCTAGTCCCCAGTGTTCCCAAATCTTCCAACTAAATCCATAACAAGAAACATCTAAGAACTGAATTCATTTAATTCATACATCAGAGAGCAGGCAATAACATCCACTACACTAGTTAAACCAACTGAAATCATTTCTTAGATAACACATTCAAAAGAGAAACATTAATGGCAAGGAGAGAAGAAACATAGGGTACCTAACAAGGGTAAATCCTATGCCAATATTCTGATGCAAGCCAGTAGAAACGAAATGAAATGAATGTAAATACAAAGATAGGAAAACATCACCGTTGCTTCAGATCAGGATCCAAAAAAATGTGCTTGTCATATTAAAAAGCAATACCAATCAAGTACAACATTGCCAATAGTTGAATACTTAGTCTGAAATCATATTCCTCAGCCTATCTTACAACTTTACACAGAGACTGTGTCTCAAAAGAAACTACTTGCAGTTCTCTGATAACTGATCAACAACCTTTTACAATGATTTTCTTTCTGAATTTATAGCTCCAGAGGAGCAGGGAAAGTAGGTGAAGAACTAAATGCAGCATTAAAACTCCAGAAGAGGAAGAAGGTTGAAACCCACTCTGTATAAATCCTGTGCATTAATCTCTGGTGTTCTTTGGGTGGAAGAATGATCTTCTTCAGATTTTACATTACTTTGATATGACTCTGATGTACTCTGACTGTAGTACTGTGTAGTACTCTGGTGCATAAACAAAATGACTAAATGGACTGCCATGCTTGTGAAACAAATGCCCTGGTAGCTTTGGACTGTGGTTAAGGCGGAATTCTTCAGGAACACGGTATATAATGGAACTGATATGGGCGCTTCGTCCTTTGGGACAAATCTGCTGATGTGAAAACCTGATATACATGAATTTCTGCGTGCTGTACCTTCTGCATGATCCATGGGATCACTGATCTGGTGCTTTGCCTCTAAACCGCTGTATTAAGGCTCAAAACCTTCAATACTGAATGCTGAAATCCTTGATCATTAGCATTTTTTCTCCACTGGTCCATAAATGTCTTGATCTGCAAAATCTGGGCTTTAATGGCGCTGGATAGGTCTTTTGCGGAGATTGAACTGTCGTGGGATAATATTTATGCCGCCGCTACCTTTCCGGGCATTTTTCTGTAGTATCAGCTTCCAGATTTAATTATGTTTGCGCAGCATGCCATTAAATTAGTACATCTGAACCATGGCAGTTTTCTGCCTTTCTGAAACCCTGCACAAACACGAAACCTGCCAAGAAAATAATGCATGGGGTCGGATGACGTGGATGTCTGCGTGGGTGATAGTGGAACCGCGGAGAAATGGCGGAAGAACACTGCGGAATGGTAGAGAACAGAAGTGGCGAAAGGTTGGTGGAATTCAGAGCAAATTATACGTGAAAACCTTATAAACATCGACCCTTTGAATGAATTTATGCAATGGGATGGGCGGACGTATGGTGGACACACATGGAGGTGACGTGGTGAGATCGGGCGACGACATACAAGTCAACAGTGGGGGAACAAATCTGGACCGTCTGATCTCAGAGGAGATCGACGGTTGAACATGCGGTGGAGGACGACGAACGGTGGGCCAGGAGTACGGCGACCATGGATTAAACCCCGCGCAGCTTCGTTGAACGATGACCGTTGGATGGGCAAAGGCAGATCTGACGGCTGATATGCATATCGCTACACGTCCTGTACCGAAAGATAACATGCGATGAGCAAGCGGTTTTGGAATCGTACAGGAGCCACGCATCGCAAGCTGAGTGGAATCGCTGAGCAATGGGAAAATACTGCCT
Source organism: Pinus albicaulis (assembly GCA_034641835.2). Lineage (NCBI taxonomy): Eukaryota > Viridiplantae > Streptophyta > Pinopsida > Pinales > Pinaceae > Pinus > Pinus albicaulis. The sequence goes on along the minus strand of CM076584.1, from coordinate 291,984,871 downwards.
ACCACCCAAAAGCGGTGTGATAGATACCACTGGGTTTATGGATAGTGCGCGGCGGGGACCACAGGGGCAGGTACAGTTCGAACCGTCGATCTGGCGGGTAAATGAATGGTGATGGCATGATCGGGGGTTTGAATAGGGGAAACACTAACGCCGCGGGGTTTAACGATCGTCGCCCGATCTACAAAGATCAACGGTTCGGAACGCTCCCAATATACATTGGAGACTAGCGCCTTTCAGGCCAGCGCTCGGTCATAGCGCAGGGTTCTGTGGGGGGAAGGTGCAGGGACTAGGCCGAAAGGGGCTAGGCCCGGACTATGCAGAAAATATGGTTTTTGGCTCATTTTTAAAGCATTTTAAGGCCATCCAAGGACAACGATAGGGGAATGAGGGGGAAATTGGCTAACCAAAGGGTGTAGGGATGTTTTAGAGGGGATTTCTGGGATGGAAAGGGGGAATTTAGGGGGAAGAAAGGGGACTTTGAGAAAAGGAACAAAGGGGTTAAAATGAAGCATTTTGCAAGGGTATAATGGGCAGAATAAAGCTTTTAGAAGCATAATTCTTTATCAGCAAGGCCTATTGACTCAGAACAACAGAGGGAAACAGTCACAAGGCAGGGAACCTAAAAAGGCTGCAAGGATGATGTGTTTTCAAGGGAAATGCATTCCTTGCAGGCTTATAAAACAAATTAGCCCCTTTTTTGCTTGTCAAGGAATTTATAAGGGGCTAACACCACTAAAGGCTTAATAAATTGTCTTGTGATTGACATTATGTGATTCATTTCACTAGTTTCAATCCCACTTCTTCACCCCTGTGAGCATCACCTGATGCAATGAGTGCTAAGTGGACTATTCAAAAATCATGAGAAATTAGTTAGTTACGACTACCTCTCATGGAAATGGTCATAGATGAATGACTAAATTAACGCAGCTGAATCCCAAAAATGATATCTAATATAATGCACTGCGGAAACCCCTCATACTTAAAATACTAAGAGTAAAGGGATCTCTTCTTGAATGGTTCATGAGGCACAATAGTTGCTAAGGTTTTGCAAATGGGGTAGCAAGCTAAGTGGGCTTGACTGTGGGGAAAACTCCACAGTTAAGCGCGCTTGAGCCAGAGGAGTTCTGGGATGGGTGACCTCCCGAGAAGTCCTGGTTACCGGGTGCAAGCCCCAGAAGTGATGATTGATGTTATGTGATTCATTTCACTAGTTTCAATCCCACTTCTTCACCCCTGTGAGCATCACCCGATGCAATGAGTGCTAAGTGGACTATTCAAAAATCATGAGAAATTAGTCAGTTACGACTACCTCTCATGGAAATGGTCATAGATGAATGACTAAATTAATGCAGTTGAATCCCAAAATGATATCTAATATAATGCACTGTGGAAACCCCTCATACTTAAAATACTAAGAGTAAAGGGATCTCTTCTTGAATGGTTCATGAGGCACAATAGTTGCTAAGGTTTTGCAAATGGGGTAGCAAGCTAAGTGGGCTTGATTGTGGGGAAAACTCCACAGTTAAGCGCGCTTGAGCCAGAGGAGTTCCGGGATGGGTGACCTCTTGGTAAGTCCTGGTTACCGGGTGCAAGCCCCGAAAGTGATGATTGACGCTATGTGATTCATTTCACTAGTTTCAATCCCACTTCTTCACCCCTGTGAGCATCACCCGATGCAATGAGTGCTAAGTGGACTATTCAAAAATCATGAAAAATTAGTCAGTTACGACTACCTCTCATGGAAATGGTCATAGATGAATGACTAAATTAACGCAGTTGAATCCCAAAAATGATATCTAATATAATGCACTGCGTAAACCCCTCATACTTAAAATAATAAGAGTAAAGGGATCTCTTCTTGAATGGTTCATGAGGCACAATAGTTGCTAAGGTTTTGCAAATGGGGTAGCAAGCTAAGTGGGCTTGATTGTGGGAAAAACTCCACAGTTAAGCGCGCTTGAGCCAGAGGAGTTCTGGGATGGGTGACCTCCCGGGAAGTCCTGGTTACCGGGTGCAAGCCCCGGAAGTGATGATTGACGCTATGTGATTCATTTCACTAGTTTCAATCCCACTTCTTCACCCTTGTGAGCATCACCCGATGCAATGAGTGCTAAGTGGACTATTCAAAAATCATGAGAAATTAGTCAATTACGACTACCTCTCATGGAAATGGTCATACATGAATGACTTACTTAATGCAGCTGAACCCCAAAAATGATCTAATATAATGCACTGCGGAAACCCCTCGTACTTCAAATACAAAGAGCAAAGGGATCTCTACTTGAATGGTTCATGAGGCACAATACTTGCTAAGGTTTTGCAAATGGGATAGCAAGCTAAGTGGGCTTGATTGTGGGGAAAACTCCACAGTTAAGCGCGCTTGAGCCACAGGAGTTCTGGGATGGGTGACCTCCCGGGAAGTCCTGGTTACCGGGTGCAAGCCCTGAAGTGATGATTGATGCTATGTGATTCGTTTCACTAGTTTCAATCCCACTTCTTCACCCCTATGAGCATCACCCGATGCAATGAGTGCTATGGACTATTCAAAAATCATGAGAAATATTTGCTTATTTACTGATCATTACAGTGTCATATATGAATGACTAAATTAACGCATTTGAATCCCAAAAATGATATATAATGCACTGCGGAAACCCCTCATACTTAAAATACTAAGAGTAAAGGGATCTCTTCTTGAAAGGTTCATGAGGCACAATAGTTGCTAAGGTTTTGCAAATGGGGTGGCAAGCTAAGTGGGCTTGATTGTGGGGAAAACTCCACAGTTAAGCACGCTTGAGCCAGAGGAGTTATGGGATGGGTGACCTCCCGGGAAGTCCTGGTTACTGGGTGCAAGCCCAGAAGTGATGATTGATGCTATGTGATTCATTTCACTAGTTTTAATCCCACTTCTTCACCCCTGTGAACATCACCCGATGCAATGAGTGCTAAGTGGACTATTCAAAAATCATGAGAAATTAGTCAATTACAACTACCTCTCATGGAAATGGTCATAGATGAATGACTAAATTAACGCAGTTGAATCCCAAAAATGATATATAATGCACTGCGGAAACCCCTCATACTTAAAATACTAAGAGTAAAGGAATCTCTTCTTGAATGGTTCATGAGGCACAATAGTTGCTAAGGTTTTGCAAATGGGGTAGCAAGCTAAGTGGGGTTGATGTGGGGAAAACTCCACAGTTAAGCACGCTTGAGCCAGAGGAGTTCTGGGATGGGTGACCTCCTGGGAAGTCCTGGTTACCGGGTGCAAGCCTCGAAAGTGATGATTGACGCTATGTGATTCATTTCACTAGTTTCAATCCCACTTCTTCACACCTGTGAGCATCACCGATGCAATGAATGCTAAGTGGACTATTCAAAAATTATGAGAAATTAGTCAGTTATGACTACCTCTCATGGAAATGGTCATAGATGTATGACTACCTCTCATGGAAATGGTCATAGATGAATGACTAAATTAACGCAATTGAATCCCAAAAATGATATATAATGCACTACGGAAACCCCTCATACTTGTTTGATTTATCAAAAGAATTTACCTGCCACTAAAGGCTTAATAAATTATCTTGTCTGATTTATCAAAAGAATTTGCAAACTCCTGTGTTCATTTACCTCAGAAAGACATATTGTAATCTTTAAAGGATCTTTATCTTAACTTGATACATTTATAATTTTTCCATATAATTTATTCTTAAAATTAGCTAAAAATTAAAAGAAACCTTAAGTATTTAAATTTTGATTTAGGTTTAAATCATTGATCTAAACCTCGATGAAACCTTTGATATCCATAAACTAGTGTTTTCTTTCCATCTTCGCTCTAATTTTCATCATGATGGGCTCTCAGCTTAAGAGAACTTTGCTGGCTGCATTGGACCAATGAAGTGAATCACTAATTTGGCATGAAATTAGCATTAACGAATCAAGAGAGTGACTAATTTGGCAGGAAATTAGTGTCGTACACTTACTATACCCTCATGGTAAACCTATTTCATTTGATTAAGAGACTGTTGTTTTAGTATCGTTTACCTATTTCATTCGGTTAAGAGAATGTTGTTTTAAAATAGTTTTTCCATTTTAATGTGAAATATGGAAAAATATTTTATTCTATGGTTCATAATCTAGAATCAAATCTAGAATCTTCCTATAGTTATTGCTTTTGAGTCAAATTATTGATAACTTGTTTCAGGGTTAAATTTTTTTATAACTTGTTTTTAATGAATATGAAACATTTTAGGATCTATGATTTTGAGTTTAAATTTTTGAAACTAAATTGTTAGATTATTATTTTAAATACATTTATATAATATATTTAATAAAAAGAAATATAATTATTAATTTTAATTATATATGTGTGATAATTTGTAATACAAATAAATATAATTATTAATTTTAATTATATATGTGAATGATAATTTCTTTTAAAGAATGTGAAACATTTTAGATTCTATAATTTTGAGTTTAAACTCATTAAAACATTTTAGGTTCTATAATTTTGAGTTTAAATTTTTAAAACTAAATTGTTCAAATAAATTTATATAATATATTTAATAAAAATAAAAATAATTATTAATTTAAGAGTTTAAATTTTTAAAACTAAATTGTTCAAATAAATTTATATAATAAACTGTCTGTGGGGTTTTGGTTAAACGGTGATGAGGTGGGTTGTTATAGCACTAATCACAAGTTCAATTCCCTTCTCAATTCCCTTCTCTAGGGTGATGTATCTAGACATGTTATGAAGATGGAGTAAAAAGTGATTCCCTTATAGAATATATTTAATAAAATAAAAATAATTATTAATTTTAATGATATAATCTGTGGGGTCTTGGTTAAACGGTGATGAGGTTGTCTGTTATAGCACTAATCACAAGTTCAATTCTCTTCCCAATTCCAGACATGTTATGAAGAGTAAAAAGTGATTCCCTTCCCAATTCCCTTCCCCGGGGTGATGTATCTAGACATGTTATGAAGTTGGAGTAAAAAGTGATTCCCTTCCCAATTCCCTTCCCCAATTTTAATGAGCCTCAAACATTTTAGGTTCTATAATTTTGGGTTTAAATTTTTGAAACTAAATTTTTAGATTCTTATTTCAAATATATTTATATAATATATTTAATAAAAATAAATATAACTATTAATTTTAATTATATATGTGCATGGTAACCTATATTTAATAAAAATAAATATAATTATTAATTTTAATTATATATGTGTTATTATGAAACTTTGCAAATCAGTGCCTCTGATAACAACTCGATTTCATGAGAAAATTTTCAAAAATCCTAAGAACTGCGATATCATGGGAATGTTATTATGAAAATTTTCAAATCAATGCCTCTGACAACAACTGCGATCTCATGGGAAGAATTTCAAAAATCCTAAGAACTACACGATATCATGGGAAGAATTACTAAAATCCTAAGAATTGGGGTGGAAATGGGAAGCATAAGTTCTGATGTTTTGTTTTTATTTCCCTTTATTTTAAGTTTAGCACGCTTGTCTTCTAATCAACCATGTCTATTAATTTATGACTATTCAAGTTCAAACTGTTGTGGGGAGCATAAATTCTGATGTTGTGTTTTTTATTTCCCTTTATTTTAAGTTTCATAGTCAGCATCATAATCGGCATGCCTACTAATTTATGTCTTTTAATCAACCATGTCTAATAATTTATGACTATTCAAGTTCAAAGTGTTGTTAATTTTGAATGGATAGTTAGAAATGTGAATTAAAAATCCTGAATGGATAGCCACATTTGAAAATACATATTCTGAGAAATTACGAATATATAATCTGCAAATCCTGAATGGATAGCCACATCTGAAAAATACATATTCTGAGAAATCATGAACATATAATCTTCTGATTTATAATTTAAAAAAATGATACATATAATCTTCTGATTTACAATTAAAAAAATGAATTTACAGTAAAGCCACTGAAGAATATCCAAAATGAAATATCCAATTGTTCCACAAAAAGTAGCACAATATCTTGCTCCGACGTGTTTATTGCTTTATTAAATAGTGTAGATGTTACATATCCAAAATGAAATATCCAATTGTTCCACAAAAAGTAGCACAATATCTTGCTCTGGAGTGTTTATTTCTTTGTTAAACAGTGTACATGTTACATGAAAATTATGTTGGCCAAAGAGTGTTAAATGAACATTATGAACTCCATTGGCAATATCTAAGGGTTCAAACATTTATCTAATCAACATAGTTCTATTTTTAACTCAAATATTTTTTTCAAAATAGAAACAATGCATTTTTTTTCATCTTCTTCTTCTTTTTCTTTTTTTCTTTCTTTCTTTCTTATTCTTCTTCTCTTTCTTCTTCTTCTTCTTTTTTTTTTTTTTTTTTTTTTTTTAAAGTAGAAAAAACAAATGGTTTATATTAAGTACCAGTACATATGTCTTAAGTATTATTTTAGAAATAGTTACATCGGCTAAAACAAAAAAACATCTAGCTTCTCCTTCTTATCCCTTACAGTTTTATGTTTCTAATAAAAAACAAAATCCTCCAGTAAGTTCATTGTCCGTTACAACAAAACAACAATATATCCAAAAAGTGTCCAGGCGGTCCATTCGTAACTGGGATTCTTCTATCCCCACGAGCTTATGGATATTTCCCTCTATGAACCACTGTCCAGCAAAAACGTCTTCAAAATGTAACATATGGCCGCAGTTTGGCCCAAACAAAAATGGATCCGAGATGACATCCATTACCTTCCCTTAGACCTCTTTAGTAACCTGCAGAAACATAATAATTAGAAAAAAATAACCAAGCCCTTTTCTCCATTACCTGAAGCATCAAATAACTCATAGTGCATTTCTTTGTATCTTCCTGTTGAGCCCTTTTTAGACAACCTGTCGGCCTACATATTCTTTTCTTTGTAGATGTGGCCAAAAGTAATGAATGTGAATTTTTTGCGCATGATCTCTATGTGTCCCATCCAAGTTGTTAGGAGTTCAAGATTTAGAGCCGAGCCTTTATTCAGATGGTCTATAAAAACTTGTAAATCCCCATAAATGGACAATATGTCAATGCATAGGTGGTGTGAAAACCACGTTAGTCCCCAAAGTGTCAAAGCTATTGCCCTCATGTTAGTTCCTATTCTGCCATACAAGTGTATCTTATAATGGCAGTTAGGAGTGATCATCAACCACGCACCACATGCACACCTGTGATTTTGTGCAGCCCCATCAAAAAACCCACCTGGGTAGTTGATTTCATGTGGTCAATCTCTAAGTAACAAATTTAGAGGAGGTTTTTCTATTACATGCAGGTTATCCCAAGCAAGAAGCACTTGATTACTAAATCTCTCCAGCGAATTGGATTGTTCTTCGAAAATCCACCTATTTCTGCAGCACCATAAGTTCCAGTGACAAATTATGGGAGAATTCTTAAAAATCTTACCTTTCGCTACCCACCATAAGAAGTAGTTTTCCACATTGTCATATGAAGGCAAATCGAATTTAAATTTCCTGCAAATATTTTGGAGGAACCTGCTGGTAAAAGGACAAGCATAAAATAAATATTTGTTATCTTATGTTGCTTTCCAACAGAGTCTGCATATACCAGACCATTAATCCCTCTCCTTTGTAAGTTATTCCACGTAAGGTTTTTATCCTGCCACACCATCCAGTAGAAGATAATTTGTTTTTTTTGTACTTTATATTTCCACAGATCCTGTTGGCTCGAGGGGTCTTGACCCAGGTTCGGAGGTTAAGGTTTGCCAACAAACCCCTATACTACTGGCCCTTTCGGTAGTGACCTGCTTGCGCAGGCCAAAGTCTCACCCGAAGCAGTATGGGAGGGTGTTGGAACCAGGTTTCCACACCCTAGGAGAGGGTAGGTAAGTCAAGCAGAGCTGCGTTCGACTTCACAATTATCAGATTGCATATCACAGAACCCAGATCTATAGATCCCTTTGCATCCACATGTGCAATACCATTTATAATCACAGTAACCAACAGATACAGAACAATAACGCAACTATCATAAACTATAACAGACAGATTCAGATCAGATGTCAACACAACATAAGAAAATACCATAGTTACTTTTGGAGCTTAACACAGAACCGTGCATAATATAACAGAGATCATAGATTCACATTAACAGATTCATATATTCCAACAACCTTTCACTTTCATTAATCCTTCAGATCCTTTTACAATACCCAAAACCCAACCTGCGCACACAGTAGGACTGAGGATCTTCGTGCACACAGCCAGCAGGAGTCCTTTCCCCCAATAACCCAAACAGATATACTAATTTTGTAATTCGTACCAATCTTAATACTTGCCTATTCTACTCAAAATGTCCTTCTATTTATAACGATCTAGCCTAATCTTTCCTGTGGCCCACAAACCGTGGTTTGCGGACTCTAGGTCTACCCTTTGACCCATTACAATGCTTTCGAGGCTTTGACACACCCCAAAACCCTTGCGCTAGATTAAATTATGCCAAAAATATACAAAAATACTCAAAGTTGTCCCAATTCGCAACCTTTGGAGGACCCTGTTCCAATAGTCCCCCAACACAATCTTGTGACTTGTCTCGAGTCACTGTGGTGGTGGAGTCTCCACCTACGCACGCAGTGCATTGATGGCTACAACCAGCGGGGGCAGCACTTCTTGACTCTGAGCAGCAGCGCTCTGTGAAATATCTATGAGCTTCTGTGATGTCAGTCCTTCTGTCGCAATGGTGATACTCTCCATTATCTGATTTAGTCGCTTAACAACAACATCAGCATCCTGTGAGAGCTAGAGGGTTGCAGTAGCCCAATGCTTCAAGCGTTCTCCAATGACGTTCTTCTTATGCTGGAGCTCCTCAATATCATCTTTGAGGGTGTTGCTGGTCCTCAATCGTGCCAAACATTGTGCAGGAACCAAGATGGGTAATGTAGCCTCGAAAGCTTCCTCCTTTTGCCACAAGTCTTGATTTATTTACCAGAGGATCAGATTGCGTTGGACCTTGGTCCATAGCTGCATGGCTGTCTCGAGTAATTGGGCGCCTTGAGAAATATACCCTATAATGGTGTTTGTAGCCATGGTCACCAGCGCAACGCACTGGGCTCGTACCTTCGGGGGTGTTTCGGGCTGCAATTTGGCCTGTAAATCAGTGATTTGCTGCTCCAGTTGCGTCTTAAAGACTTGCATTTATGTCCTGGAAGCCTTAAATGTTGCGACCAATGCTTCAACGTTAGCCCGGGGGGTGGTTGCGGCTAGGATCTCTTCTGTAACCTCCGTGCAGAGATGGTGGATCAAGGTTTCGAGTTCTGCTTGCTGCGCGATAGCGAGGAGCACTTCTGTGTTCTGCTGTGCTATGGTCTGTTCGGCCACACTGAGTTGTTGGTGCACTTGCTGGTCCCGATGGTGAATCTCCTGAAACATAGTAGTGTGGAGACCCTGCAATGCTTCGTGGGGTCACTTGGCTAGATTCAACTACACCCCTGCACCTGTTTGGAGTTGTATTCCCTGGTCCGACGAACTGATCACAAGGGCAGCACTAGGTAAGGAACAGAGATGAATTTCCTTCGTAGCTAGCGTTGTACTGCTAGATGCCAAGGGAATCCGTCCATGAACCACGTTGTTCTATAGCGTGTCTGTCTTTAACTGCAGGGTGTGAAGCTCATCCTGGAAGGCGTTGATCGTAGCCTTCTGTTGTTCCTCTAAAGCTACCCATTTTTCTTATGTGGCCAGTGTGACTACATCTGAAATTTGTTCGAGATCTCCCTCAGTCAACATAACCATCTCATCTCTTTCCTTCCGTTGGGTGCGCTGCTTCTTTCGGGGCACCTTGACAGGCTCACTTGTTCGCTTTGTACCTCTGATATTTACTTCCTCCATGCCCATATCTGGCTGCGAATCAACTTGGGTTTTGGCCTCGGTGTCCTTCGTGGTGGTCTGCTTTGGCTGCGTGTCCTTTTTCATAGCTGTGCCTGAGTCCTTCCCTGTACTCTTGCTCGTGCCTCCAATCTCTTTGATGATAACAGGTGGGAGCACCTGCGTTGTGCTAGTACCCGCGGTGCCCCTTGCGCTGGTTTTGAAGCCTATCTTCCAGGCAGGAGGCCATAGCGCAATCACATTGTCAATTTCCTCCTCTTCTACCATATAAGGCAGTGACGTCCATGTTTTATCCTTGTTGTCGTAGATCTAAATGTTGTGCATGGTAACCTAGAATGCTGTAATACTTTTGTATTTTTCATATACTGTTGGGGACAGCCGAGGTCGAGAATTGATGGATGCAGCCACGCTACTCTGGAAAAAGACCCAGAAGACTTGGTTATCCTCTATGCGCTGCGCATCCTTGGAATCCCACAAATGGGCATACCAAGCCCCTTCGCACATATCTGGGGTGAGCTCGGGGAGGACCGACTCCACAGGGGTCTCCTAGGCGACTAGGGCTATAAGGAGTAGTAGTTAGGCATAGAAAAAGGCTTTTCCCTGCTCCTGAGATTCACGGACGTTGGTCAAGAACTCATTGCGTAAGTATTGGGCCCAATTGAGATAGGAACCCTTCGCACACTGACTTTCTAGCTGAATGACATAAGCAGGGACGGTTGCGACCTAGCACTTTCGCATTAGCTTGCATGCTAATAATATGGTACCCATCTGCGTAGCATGGTCGCTGATAGATTTAATGGCGAAGCCCTGCGTATTCCTTTCCACATGGTAGGTATGACGCACATATTCAACGGTTTCCCCTTCATATTTCTTGCCCACACATTCCAAAGGGTGTGGCCTATTATGGGAAGGCCCGTAATTCTGTGAGCCAACGCAGCATCAATGGGAACTCTATCCCAAATCCATAGGCAGCCATCGTGAATTAAGGAAAGAAACTGTTGGGCTAGCCGATTCGTGACGTTGTAGTGGCCAAAGTGGGGCATCCGCAATAGGTTCAAGAGCCCGGATCCAGCCAATCCACTTACCCAGCGCTGAGGAACGACTGTGACCCCATCATCCGCATAAATCGTGTCGAAGCGCAACACGGGGGCCAGCTCAGGGAGGGCTTCATAATTCACCAAGTCATGATCGTCGAATTTGACTTCATGGAGCTTTCTGCAAGGGTCACTAAGGACAGGGACCTCTCCCAGGGTTAGTGGCATCTACAGATAGGTAATCAAGTCATCGAGGTTCTTTGGTGGTGCATCGAGGGCCTGCGTGGTCGGATGAAGGGAGGTAACCAATTGATCAGATTGGCGGGTTGGGCTTCCTCCTGCGTAGCCTGATTCTGAGGTGTTGCACACGGGGACTTGGCATGCCTTGGGGAAGTGATAGGCTTCCCCGTAGCCCATTTCGCAACTTTCGGGGGCTTCCCTGAGCCCTGTGCTTGCTCTTTCCCCTTCCTTGTGACCGGCGTCGAGAGCACTTCTTCATCCTCAAACCCAATCTCCATTACTTCCTCAATTTCTAGGTCTGTAAGTGCCGAGGGCTCAACAAGGTTAGTGGCCGTCATCCTAGCATAGAAAATGAATCCCAACTTTGGGTGGCTATTGTTAGAAGGGGGAGGTTGATAAGACATGAAAGGGACAATGCAGACCCAAAAAAATCTTACAGCTCAAGTTCGTTTGAGAGAGAGATGATAAGTACAAGCTATGCAAGTGAGGTAGAACCCTTGTCTGAGCTATCCTGCCCTTTTTATAGTGCCTACAAGCATCCAATGGTAGGGTAAAATTTATTGGAACTTACCATCAGGTAAACAGTAAAAAATCCCCAAAATTCGCCCCATTAAATGCCAGCGGCTCGCTCCTTTTAACAGTAACTTTTTCTTTTTACCAGACGTCGTTGTGCCAACAACTAGTTTTTGCACCTCCTGTGTGCTTGGCATACTTGCTATGCTTGGGTTAAACACCTACACCTCCTGCACATCCTCCCCCAACACAGGCTTGATCCCTAGGTACTTCAAAACCAAATACATGTTTGCCCGACTGTTACGTAGGTGAATCCTCTCTGCGGACAGAGACGATCCCTCTAGCCCTATGATGGGTCTAGAAACAAAAGGACATGCTAAAGTGTTGCTTCCTAGTTAATGAATGAACGAAAGACATGGTAGATCGACCTACATAGAATCCAATGCTATCGTCGTTGCAAAAAGAGTAGTAGCCTCTCGCTTCTGTCTTGGAAAACCACAATCCGTTCGCTTTACGCTCAGATACTTGCACATGTAACAAAAACAAGAACAACATACGACATCATAGTTTCACTCAAAACTATTAACCAGTAAAAGAGGGATAAATCTATCACATAACATAAAAATAATAGCACAATAGTGAAACCAAACAGTAGTCATGTATATATAAGTATAAGGAAGAGGTACAACCGATGCTTTGACGTCATAGTCTCCTCCAGCGGGGTTCAGTCGAAGCGCATCTCAGTACCTGTCGAGGGATTCAGAAGGAATGAGGACATGGATTCAAGCTCTCCTCAACATGATTCCTTCTCTCTATCTTCTCTATTTATTCAACTATCAACTCTCCAAGTTCAGATATTCAACAGTTCAGCTAGTTTTTACTAAGAGATATAGCTCCTTTTATAGAGGAAAATGAGGAGGTTGGAATCCCTACAAAGGTGGGATGGAGTCCTATCCTTTAGGAGAGTTCCAAGGGAGGTGGAAACTACTAACTAAAGGAGGGATTCTATGGTTGTTTCATTTCAACCACTCCCAATGACTCATCCTCGAGTTGGTTGGAATAGAACCTCCACCTCTATTTTTAAAAAATATTCCATAAACATCTTGGCGCGGGCGCTTAACTGGGACAAAGTGCAAACTGGTGCGGGCTTAGTGTTAATTTTCCATCTCGACATGGGAGTGTAACTGGCTACTCGTGCCAAGGAAAAAACAAGGGTTTTTACAGTTCTGCTCAGGGAATTGTCAACAAGAGGAATGTTACTCTCACGCAAAGGAATGCAGTGATGGATTTTTCCAGGAATGACACTACATATTGGTCACAAAAACGACCCTCCAATGGGCGAGATGGGGATTGCAGGGACAGTGATGAAATGTTGTGTAAAAGATCCCCTTAAAGCATGAGGTCCGAGGGAGAGGGAGGGGCGAAATTATTTATGACAACGCATTCGAACCAAACATCGCTGTCAGAAAACCTGCAATTACAAATAAAACTGATATCTCTGATACATGAACATGTGGCATGGGCGCAGCCATCCATATAGAGTATATATAAAAACTAAGATCCGAGGTATGGATGCAACCATCCAGCAATAAGGATCAACAAATAGACTCAGGTATGGTTGCAGCCATCCAATCAAAAGAGTCATGCAATACGTTATAATAATCCACCAAAATTCGCAGCCTCAACTTTATTAAACAAAATCCAGGGTCTTGCGCTTCATCTCGACCTGAACCAGTACAATTTCAGGCATGCGAATATATGAGCTGAAGTCGAACATGCCAGAAAATCACCTGATTACCAGCCAATGATGAAAGTTGTTAATAGGCATGAGAGAAACCACCATTAATGAGAATGGCTCTCAAGGTATAATCGGTACAATCTACGGGATTTGAATAGTGATCTGGTGTTAGACATCTGTATAATCACTCGATAAAAGGCCAATGATGTGGAGCTTGGGTCGAATGTGAAAAACCTGCCACTAAGGCATGCAGGCTCCAAGGTACCAGAATATAGTCTCTTGATCAAATTCCTGGATAATGAGTTGAAGTCGACAGGAAGTGATCTGATCGAAGGTGGGCCATAATGTTTCCCACATCATCGATTTGAGATAGAGGAACATGATAATAGTGAATAAGGACCAACAGAGAATCAAAGGGTGGTTGAAAACTACAGAGGTGAAGTTACTTCTCTTGAACATATTAGCAATACGACACTAGATCTGGTAGTATTTGACATCAAAGGATCTGAAGTCATGATGATGTGGAAAAGAGCGGATGAGAGGTCAAAAGAGATTACCCAAACCAATGGAGGCAAAAATGATGAAATGAGATGTCCCCAACCTGACATGAACGCAAACAAGTGCCATGTTCAAGAGCGACATACTGCCAACATAAATAAAACTTGGTTCCATTTTCCCCTCACCATTTATGGCGAGTACGCCAATTATTTTTAAAACAAGCTTGAAGGGGATAACATATTCTTGTGTTGTAAGTTTTTCCTTCAGACAAATCCATCCTAGTACATTTTACGAGCCCTAGGAAGGACGAACTTGAGTAACGTCATGGCGACGCAATCCGATGTCATCAATGTTTAACGAGTCTGACAAAGGGAGAACTGGGAATCTTTTCATGTTTAGAGAGTTTGAAAAGAAGGCAGAAAATAAAACTCCACCATGACCCTTTTCATAAATAGTCTCTCAGAACCGAAAAGGTAGAAAATAATAATTGAAAGAACCTCTTAGTCGCGAGAGGCTAAGGTATTCATTTTTCATAAATAATCCATCCCAGCCCGGAAAAGGGGTAAACGTATACTGGGTAGATATTGTTTCGCAGCCATTTAACGAGTTCAAAACAATAGGAATCTCGGCAATCTTTCCAATTTTAAAGAGTCAGAAAAGAGCTGAAAGATGACTCCAGTAGTGACTTTTTTGTGTTTTTACCGAGTCCGAAAAAGTATAAAATATAACTCGTAACTTCATCAATGTCACATCAAAACCTGTTGCTATACAAGAGACACATGTAAAACCCATTTCTCGAAAATAATATAATAAAATAATCGAAAAATATGTCTTAAAAACTAATTAGGGTTGTGAAAAAGTTATAAAATGCCAAAAATGGTAAAAATAATTACTTTTCACTTTTTACCTCTTGTGGAGCAATAGTTACCCATTTAGCACTGTGATTTTGCGGCAACGATAGCGGACAATCCGACAATCCAAACTTAATTCCGTCATTTCCAGGTAAGAGCCGACACCTTTCCCTTCATTTCGAGTCATTTATTTCTACCTGAAGTTTCCAGTTTTGAATTCTAGGGGAGAAACTATGAAAATTAGGGCACAACGGTTGGCGCGGGTTTCGGGCATGGAGTCGCGCCAACCGCCCTATTTTATACACTAGGACGTGCCCATTGGCGCAAGCCATTTTATGTCAAAAATCCCAAGTGATAGACCGAATTTTCACAAATTTTGATGTTCTTACTAGGCTAACAATGTCCATGTAACAATATTTGCAGGTATAAAGCAGCAAAATGGTCATATAATGGAAAGAATGGGAACATAGCGAAGAAGATGAGCTTGCCATGGAAAAGGAGGGAGTCATGGAAGCTCTCAGAAACTGTGGACTGAAAAAATTCTTCCTAACGCCATGTCTTCGAGCCCAACCAGAGTTATTGCAATATCTGATCAACATATGGGACGAAAATCAAAAGAAGTTCATCCTTCGGGATCAAGAACTTGAGATTGAAGTCTCTGATGTCTATTTCATAACAGGATTATCGCAGAGGGGAGTAGCACCAATCCTAACTGGAACTCGACCCTGCATGGAAAACATGACCATGGTAATAGATAGGGTATGTCCAGGAGCACGGAAAGGATCGGGCAGTGGGAAAGTTGATATTCAGATTATCCCAAAATTGACACTCAGAGTAGTGCTACATACCATCACACGAGCTTCAGGATCACAAGCACTGCACGAAGCAACAAAGACATAGTTGTTTCTTGCTGTAGATTGCTTTGCACCGACCATCTACAACTAGGTAGAGGCCGTGACAATAAACATGAAACGCCAGCTAACAAAATGCAAGAAGACCAAATTGAAGCAATTTGGTTATGGATCCATTTTGGTATCGTTCTTCTTGGAACAATTACCAATATTTCAGTGGAAGGAGGTCATAGTCCCAGCACCACCAACGAGAGAAACACGGATGGCTCGATGGGCAGCTCTGATGCCAAGTGCAGGGGGCGGTCAACAGATGTCCTGGAGATCGGAATTCTTCGATTGGCTCCACCGACAACTGATTGTCGTGGAGGACCGGCCCTACTCTGGTACAGATTTTACTGATGATCCAGACATCCCACTCCCGGAGGGAGAGGATTGGGATGAAGATTTGGGTGAGACTCATTTTTTAATTTTCATGAGTATTATGATTTTTTTTTATATTTATGCGTTTTCTGACATTAAATCCATGTGTGCGTGCAGATTTTGGCCTAGAGAAACCTACAGGTATGTCACCGATAGTGAGGCGAATCCCCCGTGATTTCGACCCTCAAGGCGAGGGCGGCGAGGAAGATGAGATAGTGCGTAATCTGGATGGAATCACCCGAGGAGTTCCAGACTATGCATGTTTTGACGATGTTATACGCGCCTATTAGAGACATGCTGTAGGGGTGCCCAACCGAATTCACCGCTTGCTAAGGTAGCTCGTACGAGCAGTGACATGTTACCACGAGCACCATGCTAATTAGATACCTAGGTTTTATTTTAATCTACATATTTTGAAGACGTGATGTCTCAGGATGTAACAGAAACACGCATATATTTTTTGAAGTTATGACGCACACAGCTGCAAAACATGTGATATATATATATACATCTATTTTCCTATATGGATCTTTTACATGTGATGATGATTTTACAAATTACACAAATGTCTATCTAATACAATGTTAGCCACTGTATCAGTTAATGTATTCATTCGTCTAGGAACATGTTGATATTTAATAAAATCAAAATGTCTTTATAGCAAACGAATACGTAAATACAATCTCAGAATGTGTGGATTTCTAACAGAATAATCACTATTGAGTTGTAGAACGACAAGCCGCGAGTCTAGATTTATAATCAATGTGTGTATGTCGAGGTTGATTGCTTCGGTTAATAGCTCAATAACAGTGCTATATTCAGCGACATTGTTTGTAGCTCGTCCTAGAAAAATACCTTGTAGATCTATCAATTCACCAGCAGGATCATAAATTACCCAGGCTGCCGAAGACAAATTCCTGAAACTGCGGGAAGCACCATCTGCAAAACCGACATAAGGGGTAATAGACATCTGCACCATAAGAAAGAACCAATAAGTAGGAAAACACTCACAAAGCACATCAAACCAAAATATGTACAAAAAATGAAAATGACACCTATGTACACCCTCTTACACATGGATGACTCATGCATAATATTTTTTGAGATACAACCCATTTTTGGGTTGTTCAAGAGGATGCCCTTCGTAATCAATAAGCTCATAGGCCCATTCTGCAATACACGTTTAATGATGTAGGGCCCATGCCACATAGGTTGAAATTTACCTACCCCCAGCTTATCATGAGCTTAGTCGTACAGGAGGACGAGATCTCCTTCAATGAAAGAACGAGGGGAAACTAATTGGTCAAAATGAGCCTTGACCTACTTTTTATGCGCTTTGATAATCAAAGTAGCAAAGCGGCGAGTTTCATCCAACCTTTCTAAATAAAGGAGATGCTCTTCTTCTGGCGTAGTGTTAGGCAGTAATTCAACAACCAACTTGAGCGAAGGTATTTCACATTCAATCAGGAGGGTAGCTTCCAGGCCGTAAACCAACTGGAAAGGAGTGAAGCCAATTGTGTTTTTAATTGAGGTTTGGTACGCCCAAAGAGCTGAAAACAACATGATATTCCAATTGGATTTGTAGATCCCAAACGTACATTGAAGCATGGTGATAGGAACATTTTTCACAACTTCAACCTGGCCATTGGCTTGAGGGTAGTACGACATTGAGCTGTCGTGACGCAGACCCAACTTAGAAGTCAACTCCGCCACCATATAATGCCAAAAATGGGAACCATGATCGGTAACGATGGCTTATGGGACACCAAACCTAGCAATAATGTCACTGAATATGAACTGAGCAACTGTCTTACCGTCGGCGGCAAGTGTAGGCATTGCTTTGGCCCATTTGGTGAAGTAGTCCACGGCTACGATAATATAAGCATGCCCCCCGACCGAGTGAGGGTTACACGTCATAAAATCAATGCCCCACTTTGCAAAGGGATCGATGGTAATGACATGATGAAGAGGAACAGGTGGCGCATGCATCTTGCGCTGGTAAATCTGGAAATCATGGCATTTACGAACTGTGACAATGCAGTCTTTGAAAATAGAGGGTCAAAAATAACTAGCACGAAGGATTTTTTGAGCAGTAGCATAACCAGGAATGTGACCGCCATAGGCGCCACTGTGATAGTCATTGACCCCTAGATGGATGTTCTCTACAATTCCTGGTTTAACGGAAATGTTAGTAGGCATTGTCTGTGTAATTTTACTCAAGTTACCTTCTGAAAAAAATTCATGAATCTGAACAGGTGTTTGAAGCGGAGGAGAGGGAACCTGAGAAGAAAAATGCTCAAGACAAGTAGGCATGGCCCCGAGACTTGGGAGAAATGAGGAACGATGATGATTATCATCCCAAGGGGAATCTTCGAGAGACATGGTTTCCACAATGGCCTCATTGGAGGGAAACATTTCCTTCAAAGGATCAGGTGAATCAAAATTACCAAGCCGAGGGTATTTAGAATAAATGTCAAGAGACACGCTCGAAGGAGAAGAATCAGGGGACAGAGTATCTGATGTGGGGACGAGTTCACAATAATCAATTTCAATCAGACTCAATGGCATCAAATCTCTGAAAGAATCCATCTGTTCAAGGGAAGGGATAACCCATGGGTCATCGGTGTGAGAAATCATCTTGACCTGAACAGTATTTGGTGGCGGAAGAGGAAAAATACCCATGAGGGCAGGATCCTTGAAAAGGCCTGGCCCTACGCCCTTGTAGGGAGCAGGAATCTTATCGACATACGGAATTTTGTTCTCAGAAGAATAAGTGAAAAAAGACAATGGATCGACAGTAACAATATTTCCTTCGTGCAGGAATTTCAAAACATGAAAGAGAGTGGATGGAACACATAGCATTGCGTGAGTCCAATTGCAACCGAGGAGAAGATTATAATTGAGCTTAGCATCAACGACCTCAACTTCGACATTAACAGTCTTCCCTTCTAATGTGATCGGTAAACTAGCAAGAAAACCAAGAGGTTTAGACTCTCTTCCATCAAATGCTTCAAGGGCATTGGGTGACGAGGTAAGAGCTAGAGAACCAATGGTTTTCCAACAAGTAGATAACATAACGCAGGTAGATGCACCCTCATCCATGACTACTCGGTGAATATTCAAACCATTTATACCAACTTGAATGATGAGCGCAATTCCGTGTGGGAGTCATTGGACAAAATTATTTAAATCGAAAGCAAGCAAGCTAGTATCGGCAGGATCAACCCCACCTATCGCGGATAACAATGCTTTCCGTTGTGACGGACAACTTTGAAGTAATTCTAACACAGACATTGTGGATGGCGCCTAAGCCAATTCCCCAACAATACTGTAATGTTGAACGACACAGGCGTTAGGATTGTACGAATACTTGCAGAGCACACTTTTGAAAGGTTGTCGCACAACAGATTCATTATTAGGTCGTTCAATCTCAAGAGGGCCAGAAACAGGTGGAGGAGGACCATCAGCGATCTCATTCCCGGTTGCCCGACGTGAACCAAAATAATCTTTTGATCGAGTAGTAATATAAACAGGTGCAGAACTATTCATCATAAAAACCTGAGAACCAAATGGGGTAGAGGACTAAGGTTTCTCTACCATCTGAGTTTTCTGAGTAGGAAAAGGTTCTTTAAGAACAGTTGGAGCGCCTTGAGTACTTTTGAGCAATCGACTCACTTCAGACCATCGAGGATAGTCTTTGGTGAAGTGTTATTCATCACAAATCAAACAAGGATACTTTGGTTTGTGTTGGGAACTATCAGCAAAACGAGATTTCGACGGATCCTGTTTCCAGGTATCAGCTTTGGCCTTACCTTTACCCTTCTTCTTACCTTTAGAAGAATTATCCGTAGGATTGGCCTGAATGGCATTCACTTCTGTGGGTTTGCCAGAATTCAGATTTGGTTGAGAAGCAACATTATCGGAAGAAGTAGACTTCTGCTTCCCAGAATTATATTGAGACTTCTGAAAAGTCTGAGATACAAAACCAATAATACCGTCAATGGATGGAGTCACTGGAGGTTAGAAGTTCCAGGTCGAGGAGCATCAGGCAAGATATCATATAAAGCGTCGTATTGAGAGTACACAAGATCGAGGTACTGGGCGTAAGAAATGGCTTGTTCCTCGGTTACATGCCCCCATAGCTATGTCTTTGGTGATCTGATTGAAAAAGGAGGTAGTGAACTAATGAGTTAGAAGCTGATCAGGAATCTCAAATTTGATCATGCGATGACGTTGCCTCCACTTATGAATATGATCCGAGATATGAGTAGCTCGGTCCTGTTTCAATGAAGTGAGGAGGTGTGTCCTAGTGTCATAGCGGACCGACAACTAGAAATGCGTAAGTAATGCCATAGCTAAGGAATTTAAATCTTGAAAAAATCCACGAGATAGCTCAATGTACCACTTTGTAGCAGCACCAGTAAGAGTACGCTGGAAAAGAAGGAGCCGAATAGAATTGTCAACCCAAGAGTTATAGGAACACCATAAGTGGTAAGTCATAACATGTGTTTGGGGGTCATCACCAGGTTTACCCTCAAATTTGGGACAATCACCAGGAATCTTGGTTGGAATTAGAGACCAATACGGATTATGAAGAATGGGATCATTTGTCAATTTCGACACATCAGGTAATTCCAACGTAGCAAGAAATGGTAATTGAGTATTAAAATTCATCAGAGGTCTTTGATAAGGACTCGTATGTATATTCCACCCAGTTCGAACGAGATTCTGTCCCCATGCATTCTATCCCAAAATATTCGGATCATAGGGATTAGAAGCAGGATAATTCAATTGATACTAGGATTGAGGACTAGGATATGGAGTCGAAGTAGACCATGGAGGTTTGTGCTGAGCAGTATAAGGAGTCTACTATGAAATGTAAGCATAGCTTTGAGGTTGATGATACAAAGGTGGATTTTTAGGGGAAGTAATATGAGGCGCGCTATATACCAATTGATATGAAACTTGAGGGTAATAAGTTCCCTGTAATTGAGCAGGTTGACCTTGCAAAGCAGGTTGAGCAGGCTGCTGAGCAGGGTAAATGGGTAGAACCGACTGTGGAACCAAAGGAATCTGTTGGTGGGCAGGTTGAAATGGCTGCTGAGCTGGTTGAACCGGCTATTGAAACTGTTGTTGGGGACCACCAGGTTGTCCTTGTGGGAAAGGTTGGCCTGATTGTTGCAATAGACCAGGTTGTCCCTGAACACTAGGTTGACCTGGAGAAGGACCAAAGGGTTGTCCTGGTTGCACAATATTTGGGCCATATTGAACGTGCGACTGTGATTGAGGTGCAACAGGTTGTCCATGTGATGGATAATTTTTCCCCCCAGTACCAAAATATGATCTTGGTTGATTCAAAGGTTGACTAGAAAGACCAGAGGGTTGTCTATGTTGGGCAAAAGGCTGACCTTGTGAAGGTTGGCCTTGTGGACCATATGGTTGTCCATGTAGACCAGAAGCAGGGCCCTGCTGAGCTAAAGGTTGTCCCAATGAGGGTTGTCCTTGGAAGCCAAAGGGTTGCATAGGAAGAGTAGGTCTTAGATGAGTAATAGTCTGATAAGGATCATAAACAACCTGATAAGGATCAATAGGAGGCAAATAGACCGGATTAACATACACATCATAATGGTGTGGATAGATATATACAAGATTACCAACAGCATCATAGTGATGGAATCGAGGATTAACAGGAGCTTGAGATTGCTGAGAACCCTGAGAACTCTACTGCTGAACAACCAACATATATTCTTCAAAAGTAAGACCACCAGGAATCACAGGAGGAGTGGAAACTGAACTAGAAGCCACACAAAATGTTGGTTGAACTGGAACAGATCTTATAGTAACCGACGAACCAGGAGTCTAAGGTGATAGCCCCAATGAAGGTAAGACCGAACTCGGAGGAGGAGTTACTGTACTGGATTGTGCAATGGAGGCAACGCCAGATATGGCCTGACTCAAGGATCTATATCCAAGCAAAAGTGAGACCGACGGTGGTGAAGATTGGGTGGAGGAACGAGAGAGATCTTCATGAAAGAGTTGATATTCTCCTGTGGAAACAGGCATTCCTTTACTGCCAACAGGACTAGAGGAATCCATATCTGAGTCCAATGTAAGATCTTTGAAAAGACTACGGAGACTAGGAGGTACCACAGCAGCAACGAAGGGTGATCCTGACGTAAGAGGAGGAAATCTCATTCTTCTCCAAAACCACACCAAGCACTTGAAGGAGGCCAATTGAATTCAACTAGCTCGTCAAGCGGAGATCGAGTAGCAAGGGTTTGGACAGACGAAAGAATAGGCTGCGAGAACTCAACAGAACTAGTGGATTGAGGGGTTTTGAAAGAAACATCTGGAAAAGAACCACCACTAGGAGGCAGTGAGGAAGACGAAACTAGATGTTCCACCACTTTGACTGTATATCAGAAGAGGAAGGAAAAGAGATAACCAATTGAAGGTGCCAAAACAAGAACCAAAGAAATCAATCAGGCCAAGCACGAAAATTTTAATGGGCATGTGATTGTAGGTGATTAATTTTATAACATTGAAACCAAAATTCACTGTTTCATGTTTTAAGAGTTGAGAAATAGGAAAAATATGACTCTAGTCACTTTCAATTTGAAACAAGCATGAAAGGACAAGTTCTCGATGATCTATTGTCTTGTTTAAAGAGTCATGAAAAGATCGAAATGACTTCTCAGGAATTCTGAGCAAGAGGGTGTACCAGGTTTCCGTGAACTGTCATATACACCTTGGTGATCAAATGAAACAGAAATGACCAAGGACTTGACGTACGTGTAGGTAGTCTCCCTGAATGCTATATTCGGTGTATCACGGTTTCAAGGCGGCAGACTTGACTTACTATGGATAAAAGGATTGCAACCTAGATGGGTCTCCCTTTATATACGTGACGGTATGAGGAGCACAAGTCTGTACTAGCGCTTTATGAAGCCAACAGGTGAGCAAAAGATACTAGGTTTTAAGACGCCAGAACACATCTCTAACCTAGACCACTAGAAATATTGTGCTAGGTTTCAATGTTACCTTAGGTTCATTGAGTAAATTTTAAAGTTAATCTTGAATTAGGTTTCAATTTCCAGGCCCTAACGAATTTGGAGCTCAACTTCCTAAATGCAAACTATATGCAAATGAACATCGTTTTAGTTCGATGAATGCTAGTTATAATAAGGATAGAAATCTTTAAAACAACAACAAAAAAATAAAGGTGAAGAAACTTCTAATGCCTCTAACGCAATCAATTGAAAACGAAACTCCTTCCTATATGAAAAATGCTAGTTATGTAAAGGAATGTTTCAATTTCAATGCAACGAAATAATGAAAAATAAATTTTTTTGAATTTTCAATGAAATGAAGCACACATTGAACTAATTCAATAGAAAACAAAACAAACACTAGATTGAGTTTTGCGAATGTAGAGACTTAGAATTTAATGATTCAATTAAGACAAAAGAAATGCAAAAACATTCAAGCTAATGTAGCAAACATTCAATGAATAAAGAATTCCCCAAAATGATCCAAACAAGCAACGTAATCAATTCTTAGAGCAAGAAGAAGACGGATCAATCGATAAAACGAAAAGACCATTAAAATAACTAAATACTCAAGAGGATAAAAAAAAACTCAGCATAATGATTTGAAAATGAGACTGAAAACAATCAAAGAGACTTGTTTAAAGCAGAAGGCTCAGTGTACCAGAACACTTAGAAACCTTAAGGTCTCAAAGAACATCGACAGGAAAATGGACAAACGACTGAAGGAAACAAGTCTACAATATTCAACACAGTCCCGAAAGGCTTCAATCACATCAAAAATAACCCAGAAGAAAGAACAAATGACCAAAATACTCATTAAAGAGGTCAATCCAAAACCTACAAGGGTTGGCGCGACTGTAAGGTTGTAATCCACGCCATACAGAGGTTGGCGCGAGTGCAAAGAAAGCAACCTACGCCAATCGGCACAACTATTCAAACAAAAACCGCGCCAAGCTAGATACCTATGGGAAAAAGAGGAAAAACCAAAACTTAACGAGTAGAGGCCAACCTTGACAGTCTGGATTTGAATAGAGTTTGGAAATTAAGTAAAAAAACTAGAAGAAGACAGAAAATGAAATCAATAATTGAAACTGACCCAACAGGAAGGAACAACAAACTCACACTGATCCCCAGTGGAGTCGCCAATTTGTTACGTAGGTAAATCCTCTCTGCGGACAGAGACGATCCCTATAGCCCTAGGGTGGGTCTAGAAACAAAAGTACACGCTAATGTGTTGCTTCCTAGTTAATGAATGAACGAAAGACACGGTAGATCGACCTACCTAGAATCCAATGCTGTCATTGTTTCAAAAAGAGTAGTAGCCTCTCGCTCCTGTCTTGGAAAATCATAATCCGTTCGTTGTTATGCCCGGATACCTGCACATGTAACAAAAACAAGAAAAACATACGACATCATAGTTTCACTCACAACTATTAACCAGTCAAAGAGGGCTAAAGCTATTGCATTACATAAACATCATAACACAATAGTGGAACCAAATAGTATTCATGTATATATAAGTATAAGGAAGAGGTACAACCGATTCTTTGACGTCGCAGTCTCGTCTAGCAGGGTTCAGTCGAAGCGCGTCTCAGTACCTGTCAAGGGATTCAAATGGAATGAGGACATGGATTCAAGCTCTCCTCAACGTGATTCCTTCTCTCTATCTTCTCTAGTCATTCAACTATCAGCTCTCCAAGTTCAACTATTCAGCCATTCAGCTAGTTTGTACTAAGAGAGATAGCTCGTTTTATAGAGGAAAAGGAGGAGGTTGGGATCCCTACAAAGGTGGGAGGGAGTCCTATCATTTATGAGAGTTCCTCCTAGGGAGACAATATCTCCATTGGAGCTAGGTGTTAGCATTAGGTTTGCACCTTTCCCTAAAGGTCCAAAGGCTATATTTATAATGTTCATTATGAAAATTCATGGTTATGTAAAGGGCCTATAAAATATTTTGTGTAAATTTCTATATAATCCTGAGGACATATCAAATAAATTCATTTCACCTAACCATAAGCTTTCCCTAAGTATTTTGCAGTGAAATTCTCCTATCGCAAGCTTACAGCTGGCACTACAAAAAAAATTCGTAGCGTTCCCTGAAAAAATTAAAAGTTGGATTTTTGAGCTGCCAAACCTATCATTGTGACCCCCTAAGTGGTTTTCACAAAGCCCTATCCCTTTCCATATTTGATGTGACCAATAAATTCATTTTAAATCCCAATAAAGAAGTTTAAACTCAAACCCTAAAATACCTTGTTTACCCTAAAACGGTAATTTCCAGCAAACACAAAAAATTTGTTTACAGTGCGCAGGAAGGGTTCAGAATGGTTTGCAGCGTCTATCCAAGGTGATTCAAGGTTGTGAAAGTATTTGCAGTGTAAAAAATATTATCTATATGGGAAGATCAGGCCATGTGAAGTGTTATGAGCCCCATGGATTTACCTTGAAGTCTATCCAGAAATCTAGATCTTTTCTGAAATGCAGGTTCGGAATCAATCGTCCAACGCTTTAATGGATACAACCACACAGTTTTTATTCACCTAAGAATCCATTGCAGAGGCCATGGGTTTTCGAACTAGGTCATTTGATGATATAATCCAGCTAGACTCTGAGTCTTCACTTTCATCCACGGAGACAAGTGAACATCCTGGTAGTAGAGAAACAACACCTCCTGATTTACATTTCCTTCACAATTTAGGTGTCTCTCATCCAAGATCAGCTCAGCAATCTACTGTTGTTCCATCCACGTCCCTTCATCCTTCATCCACTGTTCAAACCACTCCACTTCAGCCCACTTTCCCTTTTGTTAATCCACCCCTTGTGAATCCACCTACACCACATATCATTGCAGCATGGTATGCACTCTTAGTCCTTCCTGTACCATTAGTCAATCTCCCATAGGACTATCAGTCCAAAATTCCATTATATAATGCTAGTAATGTTACAACTGCATCACAACATGTGGATAAGATGAATGACTACTTTGATAGAAATGAAATTGATGATGATTCTGTCAAGCTTAGATTATTTTCTCATAGCTTAGGGGGAGAAGTAAGAAAATGGTTCAAAGGTTTAACCCCCCATAGTATTAATGATCTCCAAGCCTTCCATCAAACATTCTTAAACAAACGAGAAGTAAAGAAAAACCCTCCCCAATTCCTTTCTTACTACAAGAACCTCCATAGAAACACTGGGGAAAGTGTGCAAGCTTATTGCACTAGATTTAACAGTGTGTATAATGCACTTTCCCCCAGAACTAAACCTCCACAAGGCTCAACTTTAAACAAGTTTCCTGAAGGGTTTGACCCTGAGATGGCCTATCAGCTGAGGGAAAGAGATCCTGCAACTCTTGAAGAGATGAAAAAGGGTGCTCTTTCTATGGAAGTCAACTTAATGGAAAAGAGAGCAAGAATGAAAAATGAAAAGAGAGTTTCCTTTAGAGAAGAGTCTTCACCCTCTACTTCCAACTCAAATATGGAGAGAATGATGGAAGACATGATGAAAGAGATGAGCATAATTAAGAGATCACAAGCCAATCAAAACCAAACTGCTCCTCAAAATAGAAACCAGAACCAAAACGAATTTTAGAAGGAATAAACCTCCAAACAGACCCAGGGAAGATGATCAGCAGATCACTCCACCCTTTCATCAAAACTATGTAAGTAAGGTTGAGGAAACAGATGAAATAATAGAGGACGATGATATCAACATGGTGGGGGTAGATAATGATGAATTTGAGATTCATTATGATAGAAAACAAGGTCTATACACACCTTATGATGACAGAAGAGATGATGATGAAAATTATTATCAAGACATGGAAAATGTCATCATAGAATCTCAAAAAGAATATGACCTTAGAAGCAAAACCAGTCAACAAACTCCCAACAAAAAAACCTCCGAAAAATCTTCACAAAACAGCACTACGACCAAGCCTAAAATTTTCAAACAAAAGGACAAAACAATGGCTATAAATTTTGGTAATGATAAAGAGAAAGGCACTCAAAACAATGAAAAACAGAGTGCAGACATTAGTAGTACCAACATCTCAGCTAGTACTCCTGTTAAAACCATCTTGTCGAATGTAAATAGAACAAATCTGCAAGTTCATATTGCTGATAGAGTGACAGCTAATAAGGCTGAGACAAGTGCTTTAAAGAGTCAAATTCCTTTCAGCCCGGAGCAGGAAATTTCCAAAATCAAAATCTTTGTTCCCCTGACAGAGTTAGCTGCCCAACATGTATATAGGATCCAAATTTTGAAGGCTTTAAACATTAAAGAGAATGAGGACACTGTCAATCTTAATGATGACCAACCAGAGCTTATCTTTGGTCCAAAGATTGAAGGTATGTATCAAGAGGGACCTGTTCCTCCCTTTTATGTGAGTTTAAATGTTCATGACAAAATTTTGCACAACGTTATGCATGATTCCGGGGCTTCTCATAATTTAATGCCTAAAACTGTGATGGAGAGCCTTGGTTTAGAAATCACCAGACCTTACAAGGACCTGTACTCCTTTGACTCAAGTAGAGTAAAATGTTTAGGATTAATCAAAGACCTCTGTGTTAACTTAGCCCAAATTCCAGCCAAATGCTTAGTAATGGATATTGTTGTGGCTGATGTTCCCCCCAAATATGGAATGTTGTTATCAAGATCGTGGGGGGCTAAGTTACAAGGGACTATGCAGATGGACATGACCTATGCGACCATCCCTGTTTTCAATCAAACTAGAAGACTATATAGGGAATCCCATATGCAATACACAGTTACAAGCCAAGACAGACCACAAAACTCTCCCCTCTATTATGTAAATACATGCCTTGATTCTTTTATTATGTTTAACGATGAAACATTTAGTGAACAACTCACTATAACAGGATTAATGATAGATAGAGAGGAGGAACCAGACAATGTAGGTGTGTCAGAACAGTTTGCTAAGACTATAAAATATAGCAAACAAAACACAGGTCTTGAGCTACAAATTACGTGTCCTTTGCTTTAAACATTGAGAGTCAAGAAAGAAGTGCTCAACCCAATAATATATCTGAGGAAATGAAACGAATTCAACTGAGTGCTGATACTCAAGAACAATCAGAAAACATAGTAGTTGAAGAGGACATTCACCAAACAAATGAAATCAGAACTAGTCCTCTATGGAGTATGCACTTCGACGGGTCTTGCACTAAGACCAACGCTGGTGCAGGTGTCTGGATTTGTAACACTGAAAACAACCACACAGAATGCATTTTCTGTAGATTAAATTTCCAGTGTTCAAATAACATAGCGGAATATGAATCCCTTCCTTTAGGCTTACGATTGTTGAAGAAGTTAGGAGCCAAAAGAATCAATGTGTATGGGGATTCAGAGTTAGTCATTAGGCAAGTCAATGGGGAGTATAACGCAAATCATCCCAGACTTAGGGCCTACCGAAACGATGTCATGGACCTTCTAAAAAAATTCGAGGAATCCAAACTGATTTTTGTCCCAAGAAAAAGAAATATTGCGGCCCACAATTTAGCCTTTGCAGCTAGGACATGTTTAACGCCATATGAAACCAAAGACTGTACAACTCAGATTAAATTCAGACCATCCATTCCTGACAATGAGAAATATTGGCAGGTGTTCGACGAAGACAAACAAATAGAAGACTTCATGCAATTCAGAAATGAATTCGAACTACCAAGTTCGGATTCGGATTATCAAATAGACTGCCCTAGTGAAGAAAATTTCCTTAAGAACCGTCTCCTGAACCTGTTAATATTAACTTACTGTCAAGCAAACTAAAAAACAAAACAGAATTGAATGCAGAGTTAAAAATAGAGGAGTTAGAAACTCTGCACTCTAAAGATGAAAGTTTTCCAAAGGGTCTGACCCCTTTAGAAGAGTTGTTAAATTTTAACGATGTGGAAAATAAACCAAAACTGGAACCTATAGAGACTAAAGTGGAAGAGTGCAATATTGGCAGTGAACTTAAACCTATGATGATTAAACTGTCTAAGACTTTACCAACTCACTTTAAACTCAAATACATAGAGTTGTTTAAAGAGTTTTCTGATGTTTTTGTGTGGAGTTACGAAGATCTTAAGTCCTATGAAACTAAAATAATATAGCACAAAATCCCTCTCAAACAAAACCAAAAACCATTCAAACAGAAGCTGCACATAATAAACCCTGTTCAGTTGCCTTTGGTTCAGAAGGAGATCATGAAAATGTATGACGCTGGTATTATTGTCCCTATTAGATATTTTGAATGGGTGTCTAATCTGGTGTCAGTTAGGAAGAAAACTGGAGAGATCAGGCCTTATATAGACTTTAGAAACTTGAACAAAGCTTCATTGAAAGACAACTACCCTTTACCCAAGATGGATCATATTTTACAAAGGGTGGTAGGGTCTAGAAGAATTTTTTTGCTGGATGGCTATTCAGGGTACAATCAGATCTTACTTCACCATGTTGATCAATTAAAGACAGCCTTTACTACACCATGGGGCACTTTCATGTATGTAAAAATGCCCTTCGTTCTAATGAATGCTGGAGCAACTTTTCAAAGAGCCATGGACATAGAATTCTTGGAGGAACTGGGTTTCTTCATCATCATAAACCTTGATGATGTCACTGTGTTTTAAAAAACAGATGAAGAGCACTTAGAACATTTAAGAAAGGTTTTCGAGAAATGCAGAAAGTTTGGAATATATTTAAACCCTAAGAAGACACTATTTGGTCTCCAAGAAGGTAAACTTCTTGGGCACATTATTTCTGAGGAGGGTATAAAGATAGATCCAAAGAGGATAGAGGCCATATTGCAAATCTCTCATCCTTAGAACCTCAAAGAGTTGCAATCTTTCATTGAAAAGATTAAATTGTTGAGATGGTTCATCCCCAACTTGGTTGAGCTCCTTAGGAATATCACAAGCATGTTAAAGAAGGAGCAAGGGGTAAAATGGACCTCGGAAACAGAGAAATCCTTTGAACTGGTGAAACAAGCGTTAACCAAAACACTAGTTCTCATAAGTCCCGATTTTTCAAAATATTTTTATATTTTTTCATTTGCATCAGAGCATACCATAGCTGTTGTCCTTTTACAAAAAAATCCACAAGGACAAGAGCAGCCCATTGCATTCTTTAGTAAGGCATTGAGGGATGCCCCTCTGAATTACAACATTATAGAGAAGCAAGCTTTTGCTTTGGTTAAAGCTTTGAAAGACTTCAAAGTGTACATCCTTCACTCACACATCATTGTCTTTGTCCCAAACTTAGTTGTTAAATACATTCTAACGCGGGACCTAGATGGTAAGAGAGGTAAGTGGATTGTTGTTATCCTTGAATATGATTTAGAGATAAAACCCACCAAGCTGATCAAAGGCCAAGGTCTGGCTAGATTAATGGTTGAATCAAATTTTGAATTTCTTGATATTAATATGATTAATGCTTTAGATGATCAAGAGGAAATCTCAACTCCCATTGTTGAATACCATTTTATGAATTCCTCTTGGTATGCTGATATTATTTATGTTTTGCTTAACTTAAATACACCTCCCAGTTTGACAAAAACAAAGGTAAGGTTCCTAAAGTTAAAATCCATAAACTTTTGCATTATAGATAGATGTCTTTATTGGAAAAATGCAAGTGGTATATTGCTTAAATTTTTGCCTGAGTTTGATGCAGAGAAGGTTAAACACCAGTTCCATGAAGGAGAGTGTGGAGGTCATTTGTACTAGAAGACAACAGCCAAAAAAATTTTGAGGGCTGGTTTCTATTGGCCTACTCTTTTCCATGATGTGCACAAGATGATCATAGCCTGTCATACATGTCAACTTTTTGAAGGAAAAAGAAAACTGCTACCCCTACCTCTGCATCCCATTACTGTTGAAGCTCCTTTTCAACAGTGGGGACTTGACTTCATAGGAGAAATCCATCCACCATCTTCTGCCCAACATAGATGGATTCTTACTGCCACAAACTAATTCACTAAATGGATAGAAGCCATTCCTTGTAGGCAAGCCAATGACTCTATTATTATAAAATTCATTGAGACTAACATTCTCTCTAGATTTGGTTGTCCTACCAATATCATCACTGATAATGCAGCAACATTTGGATCAAAGAATATGGTTGAATTCTGTCGCGTATATCGTATAACATCGGGGTTTTCACTTCGCCTATTACCCTCAAGGTAAGGGACTTTCGTAATCCTCAAACAACAAGCTTAGTGAACATAATCAAGAAACTATCGAGGATAACAAGAAGTCTTGGGCACACAAAGCTTGTTCATGCACTTTGGGCTGACAGATTGACATTAAAGAAATCTATTGGCATGTCACCCTTTCAGCTTGTATATGGTACTGATGCAATTTTTCCAAATAGCCTTGGTGTACCAGTGATGAAGTTGATTCAAGAGTTGCAAACTGAAGATAATGACATGATGAGAAGAATAAATCAGACCATTCATCTTCAGCAAACCAGAGAGGAGGTTTATAAAAAGGCATTACAAACACAAGATAGCATTAAAAAGCTTTTTGACAGAAGAAAAAAAGCCAGCAATTTTAAAATTGGGGGCAAAGTTTTAAAGTGGGACTCAAGGAGGGAAGAAAAGGGCAAGCATGGAAAATTTGACAACTTATGGCTTGGCCCTTACTCTATTCATTCAGTTGCTGGTAACAATGCATTTTTATTGCAGGAGTTGAATGGAGCAGAATTGTTTGGGGATCCTGTCAATGGAAGGATGCTTAAGCATTACTTCTCTTGATCCATGTTATGTTCTGAAAGCCTTTTTATCTTTTTTCTCATTATAAATATCTCATCCACCATTGCATTCAAAGTTAGAAAAATCAAAAATACAAAAACAATAGAAAAAAAAGAGAGGGCAGAATGAAAACAAGAAAGGTACAGCCCCATACCAAAAAAGAGAAATAAATTCTGAAAGTGTGCAAGCTTAAATGCCACTCCTGCAAAACACACTTCTAGTTAGTCAAACAACCTAATCTTGACTAATTAGTTTTAAATTTTCTGCTGATAGGATAGTGAATTTGATTTTCCAAACTGTTTAATCTTGGCTTATTAATAGGTAGATTAGGATAGAAATTAAAGGTTCAAACATGTTCAAAATCTGAACCTAAGTTTCCAAAAGAGAGATGACTCAAATCTGTTTTTTTTTTTTTTTGAGTAAAAAAAGAAGTAAATCTGGTTCTAATTAGCTCAAAATCTGAACCAGAGAACAAGGAAGAAGCAGCTCAAACAAGAACCAAAACAGAGCTGTAAAAAGAGAAGGCCATGATGAGAAACTTTCAGATCTTAAGCCTTCCATTTTGTTTTAAATTTTCTGCAAAATAAATGTCTATGTGCAGCCTGTTTCTATGTCATAGACCAGCTTCAAGTTAGACTCCTTAATCCTTACTTGTATGCTTTTCAATTTCGGTTGTAGAAATTAGAGAATAAAGTCTGTTGGATAGTTTAATCCCAACAGACAGTAGATTAGGTAGATAATCACATGGGCTCAACTGCTTAATCTAAGTCCATGGAGCAATAAGGAGTAGAATTAGATTAGTTTTATTGCTTTCAAAAGAATAAAATGTTGTGAAAAGAGTTTGCCAATCCAAGTGCACTCTAATGAAGAAAAAATGTTAGATCAATAGGATTGGGTAGGTAGAAAGCTTGTTGATGAAAGATCCATTGTTTTATAGTTGCTAATGTGTTTTCAGAGCAAGATCATCCCAGCAAAGGAAGGGCAGCCCAATGGATGAGGCACAGGTCAACCTCCCAGAGAATGCAATTCTGAAGTTCTTGATGCCTTCAAGAAGGCACCATCCCCAAGTGGAGCCACTGTTAGCCACCTATAAAATTTGTTATAACAAAAGGTGGCTAAGACTTTTTGAGCCTTCAAGGAAAAATTTTATTACTAAAAAGTGTTGGCTCTTGAAGACTCTTGAAGGCCTCATGCCTCTGTCCGAAATCTTCATTTGCTGTTACCATTTTATACTCATAAATTCAGCTAAATTCCAAGAGAAAGACTGTTGCAAAACCATCATTTTTCCCCTTCCCCTCTTCCAAAACTAATTCTCATTTTTCTCCCCTTTTTCTCCATAAACTCCTCTATTTTTATCATCCCTCTTCTCCCATTCGTGAAAAT
Organism: Pinus albicaulis; assembly: GCA_034641835.2. Lineage (NCBI taxonomy): Eukaryota > Viridiplantae > Streptophyta > Pinopsida > Pinales > Pinaceae > Pinus > Pinus albicaulis. Next base: position 291,951,674 of record CM076584.1, on the reverse strand, counting down.
CCTCTTTACATAGTTTAAAACTCATTTTAAAACTATACCGAAACCTCCAAATCCATTGAAAACTCTAAAAGTTTTCATAAAAAAACAAGTTTTTATTACTAAGGACTTAAGCCCCCTTGGGCTAAGTCTTAAAAACGACTTCCCCCACATGCCCACACCCTGGAACCAGGCACTAGGCCCACAAGGCGCTTAATCGCATCGGAGAAACACAACGAAACACAAGTCTTTTTGTTTTAAACAAACTCTGATGCGCTTAGCCCTCTGTTCTATAACCCCGATCATATTATTTTGCCATATAACCCGTGGGCCCGCCTTTAGCACTTGAAACATTGAAAAATCCATTCGCGATCCATTTTTTCCTTTGTAAATACAAAAAACCCATTTATCCAAACTTTTGATCTAATATGCCAAAGTCACGTGTTAAATGAAAATGGTTAGACTAAAAAGACCCGATCACGCAATCGCATCGGAGAAATTCACAATGGGTTGATTGAAAGACCCGCATCAAAAGTTTCGATGCGATTGGGTCATATATATAAACTCTGCCCCCCGCCTTTCTACTCCATATAAATTTCACCTGGGACCAAGTGTTAAAGATCCCGGTGCTCAATCGCATCGCAAAATTTCATGGGTTGATTAAAAAGCCCGAGCCCGAGGCTCTGATTGCAATTAGCTCTTTGTTGTATATGCACCGGGCCCATCATTTTCCATATAAATAAAGGCCCCGCAATCGAGCGCCTATCCACTTCATATGTATGAAACCCGCCCCCAAAACCAAAAACTTCGTATAAATATTAAACTTCGGGTTTTATAAAGTATATTATAAGATTTTTCCGCCGATTCGTTCCAAAACTAATCCCCGCCATTGATCATAGGCTGATCAAACGGCGGGCGCTCAATCACATCAGAGTTTTTCATTGCATGCCTTTGTTTGCTCCCTCCGATCGGCTAACCCCCCGATTCATTCTCCACCATTGATCTGATCCTCAGATCAACGGTCCGCGCTACATCGCATCGCAACTTTTCATCGGTGCGTTTGTCTGTTCCTCTCGATCATCCATCCCTTCGATTCGTTTTCCACCGTTCATCTGATCCTCAGCTCAACGGTCCGCACTACTTCGCATCGCAAATTTTCATTGGGCGCGATTGTTTGTTCGCCCCGATCACCAATCGCTTGATTTGATATCCGCCGTCGATCTCTTTGGGTCTAGTCGCATCTGACGGCTCATGTTTATCCCGAAACCCATTTGATCTTTAATTCATTCCTCCTTCCACCTAAGGTTTTTTAACCTTTTTTCCTTTGTATTTTCGCTATTTCTCCACTATGCATCCCGGATCGCTCCCAACCGTTGAAATCAACGGATCCGACTCATATATCCTTCCGCTCCCCTTTTTTAACCTCTTCTACGCAGATCTCCACCGTTGGATGTTGCCATCCAACGACCACGCTCCCCCCCACATCCTCTGCAGCATTTAAACCCACAAACGCGGGATTTCTTAATAAGTTTTGTATTTTTCAGGAGTTAAAGGTTTATCCGTTATATTGAAAGAAAGGCCGAAGGCCGGGGATGATGATTCCTGTGCCTTCGATTCATAAAAGGGAGCCATTCATGGGGCTCTACTCCATGTCTCGTCATTGCTTCATGAGGCAGTGATGCCTTACGAGCTTGACGTGACCCTGCACATCGACAAGACACTGTTATTAAAACACGATTTAAATAGTATCAGTGTTGAAGACAAAGCACAACAGGACAAAATATTGAAGACCGATTTGCGGGGATTACGGCTAAAATGGATTATCAAAAGCCTAATCCCCCAAATTAAAACACAGTTAAAAGAAAATAATAAGTGTTTTACAGACATAAAGGCCTCCACCGCCACATTTGAGGCGAATTGATTCCTCCCAGCTACCATAAGTGCCACCTATGCCTCAGAGCATTTAAACAGAGGTTGAAGTTATTGATCAAATGAATATATTCGGCTCAGCTTAGCTAGAGAGTTACTTCTGCAAAGAACTTAATGAAAAAAATATCTGCAGAGTTACTCCAAAGCTCCCGCCAAGCTTAAATCTTTAATGTAAAACAGTTAATACAGCAACACACCTGTAAACTTCTCAATCGAGCCCCTCAAAGGCCAAGAAGTCATTAATTTTTATTAACTTTCCTGAGAGATCTTTTATTAGATCTCACCTCCTCATTCTTCTATAAATACTTCTGTAGAATATGAGAAATTGTTGGTTGCAGAACTTTGAAATACATTTGAGCTTAAACTTATGATTGTAAATAGTGTTCACTGGCCCTTGGAGCTCTTCTTGTGATAGATAAGTTAGGCTGAGATGAGTAGATGATTGTTAAACTAAAGCATTGGACTTAAAGCTGTAACTGGTTTGGAGCATCAATACAAGCTGATTTATGGGATCCTGGTCTATGTTGACGGTGATGTTTTTCTCATTGTAACTTGTCATTTTGTTTTTGTTTTCACTGTGTTTCATCTTCTCTTATAAAGAACAGCATGCATAGAGTTAGGACCTACTGTATATTAGTAACCTTCTCTGACTGAAAATATTTATCTGAATGTTTTCATCCAATCAGTGTTATTTGGGAATCATTTAATTCAGTTTAAGCATAGGAATGCTGGCGTTCCCTCGTCTTATTTCCTTAGCTGAATATTATTCTTGAATGTTATGTTCAGTATTAGTTAAGTAGAGATGAACTATGGAAGATATGGTGTGCCCTGGTCCCAGTTTTATCTCCACAACTGTCTGGATGTTTCCCTTGGAATGTGTTAAAAGCTGGCTAGTTTAGAAGTACTTACCAGATCTTAGGCAATTCTGTGTTATCTTTGTGTTTATCTTGAAAGTAACCAAGTAAAGCAGAGCTAGGAGAGGATTTGTGGTGAGCCCGGCTCGCTAGTTTCTACTCCAACAGTTGCCTTCAAGTTTCCCTTTGTTTTAAAATGTTTTCTATTGAAAGTGTATCAAAGGCTGGCTAGTTTAAAAGTACTTACCAGATCCTAGTTTACTTTTATGTTTTTCTTGAGTCTATGTCAAAGGCTGGCTAGTTTAGAAGTACTTACGAGATCTTGGGTTGCTCTTTGTTCCTCACCTGTTTAATTCTCCTTCTTATTGTACCATTTCATTCCATAAATCAAACTTCAAAGAGATCCTTAGACATAGATAACTTGCCCCATGGACCACTCTTGCCTCTTGCTATCCCAATTAAATCCTATTATGACTCCATAGCCCAATGGACTAAAACCTACAATTATCTATCTTCTTGGCCAAAGCTTACTCTGATTACTTGCAACTTCTCACCTTTGAAACTCTTTTCCTTTAGGACTTTCCACCTCAAATAGTAATCATTATCAACCATCCAAAAACAAAACAAACCCTTGGCCTTCATAAATAGCCTAATATCATTACCCCAAACTTCAAATACAAATCCATCTTTGCACTTATTGGAGAGATCCCTCTCCGGATTCAGGAGGGCTAGATCCTAGAATCCCAAAGTGGTTGAAATGATGTTATTTCTGTGATTGGACTTTTCCAATATTGCTAATTACAAATACCTAAAATTTATGGCGACTCCGCTGGGGAATCGAACCCAGATACTAGAGGAAATCATAAGATACCATAAGTCCCTTGATTTAAGAATATTTGATGTGTTAGCCAGTTGAGCCACCAACACCTAACATTTCTGGCGACTCCACTGGGGAACTGAGTTGAATTTTACATCTTAGTTTCCTTTATAAATTTCATAAAACATCGTGAGTAAAACGCAGCCTTTTCAAGCACTACTAAAGAATGGGAATCATGATAAAACATGTTGAATCAATGACAAACTAGGTAAACCCTAGGATTCTCATAAGACTTTCTCTAACCTTGAAAAATCAGCTAGCTTAGCCATAAGAGCGGACTATCTTTGTATCATAACCGTAGCTAAGTTTTGAAACAGAGTTAGGATATTCTTAGAAACCACACAATTGAAAAATAACTCAGAAAAACCTAAAAATATTTCAGATTGGTATTCATAAACATGGTGGTGGACCATAAAACCTTTTACCTCTGAAAAGAGCTAAAAACTTCCACTTGGCAACTCCAAAATCCTTAACAGACATTAAGACTCCACTGGGAAGAACCTTTGTCATTGTAATATCATTCAAACTTAGTTAGAGGACTGTAGGATTAAAATTTGTGTAAACAAATTAGTTAACCTCTCAAATACTGTCATACCTGGTTGAAATTTTCCTGTTTATTTGGGTCTAAAAAACACAGCATAGTGGCTCCTAGAAAGATTCACACTAGAGCCCATCCTGACCCTGATCCACCTGAGATAGTAGATAATCCAAAAGGTATCCTTAGGAAGTCTCCTAAGATTAAATTATCAACTTTTTTCAAATCACCCTTGAGAGCTAATTCAGTTCCTGAAAACCTTACAGCTCTACAACAATCACAAGCTGAATTAGTAAATCCATTTAGAACTAAATCATTTGATGATATAATCCAGCTAGACTCTGAGTCTTCACTTTCATCCCTGGAGACAAGTGAACATCCTGGTAGTAGAGAAACAACACCTCCTGATTTACATTTCCTTCACAATTTAGGTGTCTCTCATCCAAGATCAGCTCAACAAGCTACTGTTGTTCCATCAATCATCCCTTCATCCTTCATCCACTGTTCAAACCAATCCACTTCAACCCAGTTTCCCTTTTGTTAATCCACCCCTTGTGAATCCACCTACACCACATATCATGGCAGCATGGTATGCTCTCTTAGTCCTTCCTGTACCATTAGTCAATCTCCCACAGGACTATCAGTCCAAAATTCTATTATATGATGCTAGTAATGTTACAACTGCATCACAACATGTGGATAATATGAATGAATACTTTGACAGAAATGAAATTGATGATGATTATGTCAAGCTTAGATTATTTGCTCAGAGCTTAGGGGGAGAAGTAAGAAAATGGTTCAAAGGTTTAACCCCCCATAGTATTAATGATCTCCAAGCCTTCCATCAAACATTCTTAAACAAATGGGAAGTAAATAAAAACCCTCTCCAAGTCCTTTCTAACTACAAGAACCTCCATAGAAACACTGGGGAAAGTGTGCAAGCTTATTGCACTAGATTTAACAGTGTGTATAATGCACTTTCCCCAAAACTAAAACCTACATAAGGCTCAGCTTTAAACAAGTTTCCTGAATGGTTTGACCCTGAGATGGGCTATCAGCTAAGGGAAAGAGATCCTGCAACTCTTGAAGAGATGCAAAAGGGTGCTCTTTCTGTGGAAGTCAACTTAATGGAAAAGAGAGCAAGAATGAAAAATGAAAAGAGAGTGTCCTTTAGAGAAGAGTCTTCACCCTCTACTTCCAACTCAAATATGGAGAGAATGATGGAAGACATGATGAAAGAGATAAGCATAATTAAGAGAGCACAAGCCAATCAAAACCAAACTGCTCCTCAAAATAGAAACCAAAACCAAAACCAGAATTTTAGAAGGAATCAACCTCCAAACAGACCCAGGGAAGATGATCAGCAGATCACTCCACCCTTTCATCAAAACTATGTAAGTAAGGTTGAGGAAATAGATGAAATAACAGAGGAGGATGATATCAACATGGTGGGGGTAGATAATGATGACTTTGAGATTCATTATGATAGAAAACAAGGTCTATACACACCTTATGATGACAGAAGAGATGATGATGAAAATTATTATCAAGACATGGAAAATGTCATCATAGAATCTCAAAAAGAATATGACCTTAGAAGCAAAACCAGTAAAAAAACTACCAACAACAAAACCTCCGACAAATCTTCACAAAACAGCACTACGACCAAGCCAAAAATTGTCGAACAATAGGACAAAACAGTGGTTGTAAATTCTGGTAATGATAAAGAGAAAGGCACCCAAAACAATGAAAAACAGAGTGCAGACATTAGTAGTACTAACATCTCATCTAGTACTCCTGTTAAAACCATCTTGTCAAATGTAAATAGAACAAATCAGCAAGCTGATATTGCTGATAGAGTGACAGCTAATAAGGTTGAGACAAGTGCTTTAAAGAGTCAAATTCCTTTCAGCCCGAAGCAGGAAATTTCCAAAATCAAAATCTCTGTTCTCCCTGACAGAGTTAGCTGCCAAACATGTATATAGGACCCAAATTTTGAAGGCTTTAAACATTGAAGAGAATGAGGACACTGTCAATCTTAATGATGACCAACCATAGCTTATCTTTGGTCCAAATATTGAAGGTATGTATCAAGAGGGACCTGTTCCTCCCTTTTATGTGAGTTTAAACGTTCATGACAAAATTTTGCACAACGCTATGCATGATTCCGAGGCTTCTCATAATTTAATGCCTAAAACTGTGATGGAGAGCCTTGGTTTAGAAATCACCAAACCTTACAAGGACCTGTACTCCTTTTACTCAAGTAGAGTAAAATGTTTAGGATTAATCAAAGACCTTTGTGTTAACTTAGCCCAAATTCCAGCCAAATGATTAGTAATGGATATTGTTGTGGCTAATGTTCCCCCCAAATATGGAATGTTGTTATCAAGATCTTGGGGGGCTAAGTTACAAGGGACTATGCAGATGGACATGACCTATGCGACCATCCCTGTTTTCAATCAGACTAGAAGACTATACAGGGAATCCCATATGCAATACATAGTTACAAGCCAAGACAGACCACAAAGCTCTCCCCTCTATTCTGTAAATACATGCCTTGATTCTTTTATTATGTTTAACGATGAAACATTTAGTGAACAAGTCACTATAACAGGATTAATGACAGATAGAGAGGAGGAACCAGACAATGTAGGTGTGTCAGAACAATTTGCTAAAACTGTAAAATATAGAAAACAAAACACAGGTCTTGAGCTAAAAATTACGTGTCCTTTGCTTTTAAACATTGAGAGTCAAGAAAGAAGTGCTCAACCCAATAATATATCTGAGGAAATGAAACGAATTCAACTAAGTGCTGATACTCAAGAATAATTAGAAAGCACAGTAGTTGAAGAGGACATTCACCAAACAAATGAAATCAGAACTAGTCCTCTATGGAGTATGCACTTCGACGGGTCTTGCACTAAGACCAACGCTGGTGCAGGTGTCTGGATTTGTAACACTGAAAACAACCACACAGAATGCATTTCCTGTAGATTAAATTTCCAGTGTTCAAATAACATAGCGGAATATGAATCCCTTCCTTTAGGCTTACGATTGTTGAAGAAGTTAGGAGCCAAAAGAATCAATGTGTATGGGGATTCAGAGTTAGTCATTAGGCAAGTCAATGGGGAGTATAACGCAAATCATCCCAGACTTAGGGCCTACCAAAACGATGTCATGGACCTTCTAAAAAAATTCGAGGAATCCAAACTTATTTTTGTCCCAAGAAAAAGAAATATTGCGGCCCACAATTTAGCCTTTGCAGCTAGGACATGTTTAACGCCATATGAAACCAAAGACTGTACAACTCAGATTAAATTCAGACCATCCATTCCTGACAATGAGAAATATTGGCAGGTGTTCGACGAAGACAAACAAATAGAATACTTCATGCAGTTCAGAAATTAATTCGAACTACCAAGTTCGGATTCGAATTATCAAACAGACTGCCCTAGTGAAGAAAATTTCCTTGGTGAAGAAGAACTGTCTCCTGAACCTGTTAATATTAACTTACTGTCAAGAAAAATAAAAAACAAAATAGAATTGAATGCAGAGTTAAAAACAGAGGAGTTAGAAACTTTGCACTCTAAAGATGAAAGTTTGACGAAGGGTCTCACCCCTTTAGAAGAGTTGTTCGATTTTAAAGATGTGGCAAATAAACCAAAACTGGAACCTGTAGAGACTGAAGTGGAAGAGTGCAATATTGGCAGTGAACTTAAACCTATGATGATTAAACTATCTAAGACTTTATCATCTCACTTTAAACTCAAATACATAGAGTTGTTTAAAGAGTTTTCTGATGTTTTTGCGTGGAGTTACGAAGATCTTAAGTCCTATAACACTAAAATAATACAACACAAAATCCCTCTCAAAGAAAACCAAAAACCATTCAAACAAAAGCTGCGCAGAATAAACCCTGTTCAGTTGCCTTTGGTTCAGAAGGAGATCATGAAAATGTATGACGCTGGTATTATTGTCCATATTATATATTCTGAATGGGTGTCTAATCTGGTGTCAGTTAGGAAGAAAATTGGAGATATCAGGCTTTGTATAGAATTTAAAGACTTGAACAAAGCTTCATTGAAAGACAACTACCCTTTACCCAAGATGGATCATATTTTACAAAGGGTGGTAGGGTCTAGAAGAATTTCTTTACTGGATGGCTATTCAGGGTACAATCAGATCTTAGTTCACCCTGCTGATCAATTAAAGACAGCCTTTACTACACCATGGGGAATTTTCATGTATGTAAAAATGCCCTTTGGTCTAATGAATGCTGGAGAAACTTTTCAAAGAGCCATGGACATAGCATTCTCGGAGGAACTGGGTTTCTTCATCATTATATACCTTGATGATGTCACTGTGTTTTAAAAAACAGATGAAGAGCCTTAGAACATTTAAGAAAGGTTTTCTAGAAATGCAGAAAGTTTGGAATATCTTTAAACCCTAAGAAGACACTATTTGGTCTCCAAGAAGGTAAACTTCTTGGGCACATTATTTCTGAGGAGGGTATAAAGATAGATCTAAAGAGGATAGAGGCCATATTGCAAATCTCTCATCCTCGGAACATCAAAGAGTTGCAATCTTTCATTGGAAAGATTAACTTTTTGAGAAGGTTCATCCCCAACTTGGTTGAGCTCCTTAGAAATATCACAAACATGTTAAAGAAGGAGCAAGGGGTAAAATGGACCTCGGAAGCAGAGAAATCCTTCAAGCGTTAACCAAAACACCGGTTCTTATAAGTCCTGATTTTTCAAAAGATTTTTATATTTTTTCATTTGCATCAGAACATACCATAGTTGTTGTCCTTTTACAAAAAAATAAACAAGGACAAGAGCAGCCCATTTCATTCTTTAGTAAGGCATTGAGGGATGCCCCTCTGAAGTACAACATTATAGAGAAGCAAGATTTTGCTTTGGTTAAAGCTTTGAAAGACTTCAGAGTGTACATCCTTCACTCACACATCATTGCCTTTGTCCCAAACTCAGTTGTTAAAGACATTCTAACGCAGGACCCAGATGGTAAGAGAGGTAAGTGGACTGTTGTTATCCTTGAATATGATTTAGAGATAAAACCCACCAAGCTGATCAAAGGCCAAGGTCTGGCTAGATTAATGGCTGAATCAAATTTTGAAGTTCTTGATATTAATATGATTAATGCTTTAGATGATCAAGAGGAAATCTCAACTCCCATTGTTGAAGACCATTTTATAAATTCCTCTTGGTATGCTGATATTATTTATGTTTTGTTTAACTTAAATACACCTCCCGATTTGACAAAAACAAAGGCAAGGTTCCTAAAGTTAAAAGCCATAAACTTTTGCATTATAGATAGATGTCTTTATTGGAACAATGCAAGTGGTATATTGCTTAAATGTTTTCCTGAGTTTGATGCAGAGAAGGTTAAACACCAGTTCCATGAAGGAGAGTGTGGAGGTCATTTGTACTGGAAGACAACAGCCAAAAAAATTTTGAGGGCTGGTTTCTATTGGCCTACTCTTTTCCATGATTTGCACAAGATGATCATAGCCTATCATAAATGTCAAATTTTTGAAGGAAAAAGAAAAATTCTACCCCTACCTCTGCATCCCATTATTGTTGATGCTCCTTTTCAACAGTGGGGACTTGACTTCATAGGAGAAATCCATCCACCATCTTCTACCCAGCATAGATGGATTCTTACTACCACAGACTACTTCACTAAATGGATATAAGCCATTACTTGTAGGCAAGCCAATGACTCTGTTATTATAAAATTCATTGAGACTAACATTATCTCTAGTTACGGCTGTCCTACCAAGATCATCACTGATAATGCAGCAGCATTTGGATCAAAGAAGATGGTTGAATTCTGTCACAGATATCAGATAACATTGGGGCATTCCATGGCCTATTACCCTCAAGGTAATGGACTTGCAGAATCCTCAAACAAGAGTTTAGTGAACATAATCAAGAAACTGTTGGAGGATAACAAGAATTCTTGGAACACAAAGCTTGTTCATGCACTTTGGGCTGACAGATTGACATTAAAGAAATCTATTGGCATGTCACCCTTTCAGCTTGTATATGGTACTGATGCAATTTTTCCAAATAGCCTTGGTGTACCAGTGATGAAGTTGATTCAAGAGTTGCAAACTGAAGATAATGACATGATCAGAAGAATAAATCAGATCATTCGTCTTCAGCAAACCAGAGAGGAGGTTTATAACAAAGCATTGCAAAAACAAGACAGCATTAAAAAGCTTTTTGACAGAAGAACAAAAGCCAACAATTTCAAAATTGGGGGCGAAGTTTTAAAGTGGGACTCAAGGAGGGAAGAAAATGGCAAGCATGGAAAATTTGACAACTTATGGCTTGGCCCTTACTCTATTCATTCAGCTGCTGGTAACAATGCATTTTTCTTGCAGGAGTTGAATGGAGCAGAATTGTTTGGGGTCCTGTCAATGGTAGGATGCTTAAGCATTACTTCTCTTGATCCATGTTATGTTCTGAAAGCCTTTTTATCTTTTTTTCTAATTATAAATATCTCATCCACCATTTCATTCAAAGTTAGAAAAATAAAAAATACAAAAACAATAGAAAAAATAAAAGGGGGCAGAATGAAAACAAGAAAGGTACAGCCCCATACCAAAAAAGAGAAAAAAATTCTGAAAGTGTGCAAGCTTAAATGCCACTCCTGCAAAACACACTTCTAGTTAGTCAAACAACCTAATCTTGACTAATTAGTTTTAAATTTTTTGCTGATAGGATAGTGAATTCGATTTTCCAACCTGTTTAATCTTGGCTTATCAGTAGGTAGATTAGGATAGAAATTAAAGGTTCAAACATGTTCAAAATCTGAACCTAAGTTTCCAAAAGAGAGATGACTCAATTTTGTTTTATTTTTTTTGAGTAAAAAAAGAAGTAAATCTGGTTCTAATTAGCTCAAAATCTGAACCAGAGAACAAGGAAGAAGCAGCTCAAACAAGAGCCAAAACAGAGATGTAAAAAGAGAAGGCCATGATGAGAAAATTTCAAATCTTAAGCCTTCCATTTTGTTTTAAATTTTCTGCAAAATAAATGTCTATGTGCAGCCTGTTTCTATGCCATAGACCAGCTTCAAGTTCTCACCTTTGAAACTCTTTGCCTTTAGGACTTTCCACCTCAAACATTAATCATGCTCAACCATCCAAAAACAAAACAAACCCTTGGCCTTCATAACTAGCCTAATATCATTACCCCAAACTTCGAAGACAAATCCATCTTTGCACTTATTAGAGAGATCCGTCTCCTGATTTAGGAGGGCTAGATCCTAGAATCCCAAAGTGGTTGAAACGATGTTGTTTCTATGATTGGACTTTGCCAATCTTGCTAATTACAGATTCCTAACAGGTTTTACTGCCAAGAGTCCATCCAGAATCTAGCCATATTGCTATTACGAACTTCCCATAAGTTGTGTTGCTGTATAAGCGCACAGTGTTGTTTGGCCGCATTCCAGACAAGTGAGCCTGTGTTCTTGGGGGAGAGCCTTATCAGATCCTCACGAGGTCTGTTGTTGGTGTATTTGGCTATCCATAATCTGGCCCATGGTGTGTGTGGACTCGATAGCCATTTCCACCATATGTGAGCTCCCATGACTTCATTGTTGTGAATTGGATTTCTTAGTCCAAGTCCCCCCGCTTCTTTTGGAGTGCAGACCATATTCCAGTTGACCAGAGCCCATTTTCGATTCTGACCAAAGAACCCCCAAAGGAACTTACTTTGCAAAGTTTTTATTTGTTTGAGGACCCATTTCGAAGCAACTAGAACTGAGAAGAGATAAAGAGGCATGGATTGCAGCACTGCTTTGATGAGAGTGAGCCTACTCGCCAGATTGAGTGCCCTATAGGTCCAGGATGATAGTCGGGCTTCCAATTTTTCTAGGAGAAGGTTCCATGAAGAGTGCTTGATGGCAGAGTCAATGAGGGGCGCACCCAGGTACTTAGTAGGGAGAGACGCAATGGAGAACCCCAGAATACGCACAATGTTTTCTTGGGTTTGGGGAGGAGTATTGAAAAATAAAATCTAGGATTTGGAATCATTGATGGACATACCAGAGGCTTTAGAGAAAAGGTTCAAGATAGCTTATGAACAGACCTATTTAACCAAAGTAGTTTACTTAAATTTGATGATGAGAAAGTGAAATCTGATGGCGATAACTGAGCGACAAAATGCCACTTGTTTTTCATATGTCATCATGTGGCTTTTCTTAGCATAGTGAGCAGGGAAAATTTACAAGTTAGGCAAAGAACGTTAGAAAAGTTTCTCGTTTGACCATTGGATCAGTTGTCCATATGTCAGTGAATGCGAGCTTGTTTTTTCCACCGAAAAACATACTTTTTATTCAGGAGAACACAAGGTATAATCTCACCATTCACCGAAAACCTTACCTTTTATTCAACTGCAATTAAACCATTTCATAATCACTTTTGAGTCCCCAAAAATCTGAATACATTGTATGGCTTTGAGGAAAGCAACTTTCATTAGACCTCACAACCCTAAAAGTTGAGCTTCTGTGTTGGTTCCTATACCAACTCCTAATTTTCCTTTGAAACAATGATCATGTAGAGATACAAAATCCATATGGCATTACAAGTAAGGTCAGCAGAAGCTTATAAAAAAAAGAAGCCTATGGCTCCTGATGCATCACAAAAAAACTAAATTCCTAGAAGCTTGTTATTGATAATATGTAGTTTTTTTAAAGAGTGAGAAAATCTATTATAATTTAGTTTTTAAATTAGCAATGAAAACAACGATTATGGTTGTTGAGTCATCCTTATTACTGTATTGGTAAGGTGGTAAGCTTTCGATCCTACAAAATGTATTTAGATCTTGGGTTGTTAACCCTGTTTCCTTTTATCCAGGAAAATGAGGTCTTAGCCAAGCATAAAAATTTATAGGACTTGTAGTTATGCTCATTAATTTATTTTTATTTCTCTTTCATTAATTTTAATTCTCAGATGACATATATGAAAATAATTTATTTATTTAAGTGACATCTCGAATTAACTAGCATAAATATATAGATTAAATTAAATGATTAATAAACATTGATAAGAAAATAGTAAATATCAAGGCATTTATTTTAAATTACTATTAATTATAAAAAATTAATAGGACATGAAAATTTTTCAATTAAATTTATCTTTTTTTCCAATAAATCTTAATCTTGTATTAAAAAAATTACAAAAATTGTATAAATAACTAAATTGAATATTTATTATCCACTTAAAATTATTAATAATTTTTATATTCTAAAATTTTAATTCCAAAATTAACTGAACAATTTTCCATCCAACCATAGACCTAATCTAGTTAAAATCATTTATAACAGTCACCCTCTAGCCAGATCCATGATCTAATGGGAATTTGTTTTCAATAGCTTTAGGAGGAAGTCATATTCAATCCACTCAAGATAGGAAATACATATGACAATGGGTGGCTTATAAGTTATTCAAGCACAATAGAATTCACAACAATGGTTTATCAGTTGTGTCAAGCACTACAAGAGTGGTTTATTATCCCACAGTAAGCACTCTAAGTGGTTTATCTGCTCTCTCTCAGAAAGTGACCCATCTACATGTGGTTTATTAGCCCTAGCTAGCACCCTAAGTGGTTTCTTAGCCCGTCGTTGGAAAACACTCATTCCCATGGGCCATTTCTTCTTAATTCTCCCACACTCCTAGTCATAATTTCCTATTTTAGGGAATCCCATTCCCTTACCTCATAACTCTTTCTCTATTTCCTCATGAGCTTCACAAAAAAGAGGCCCAATCCTCAAATTTTTGTGCATTTTCCTTTTTATTGTTTTCTCAAGGTGTCTATTCATATTCTTCTTAGACTCTTCCTTTTCATTTTCTTATTATTTGCACCATAAAATTAATTAAAGGTGCCAACTAACTCCACCTAGGTATATCTTACATCTTCCCTCTTATTTCATGGATTTGTGGTCCCACTGTCAATATGTCAATCAATCACATGTATCTAATTTTGTATCATGTCATATGTTATATTTTCACAATTGATTTTTATGGCTTTTGTGAAAAATGTAATTCTAAGTAAAGTTTACTTGCTTCTTATTTTTCAGTGATATGTAATGATGAGTTTGAATATTTACTTTATAAGGTCAAAGAAAGAAAGTGATATGAGTGAGAACAAACTATACCATGTCACTACAAAAATAAAAACATCACTGATTTACAATTACAATTTTAGTTGTTGAAATGTGTTTATACAATGCTATTGAACTATGTAGCACTGAAAACAAAACAATTTATGACCATTCAAATAACCAGCAAATTACATACTCGTTCCCAATATTCATTCTAGTAAGGAATATGTTGTAAGTGACATATCATGTTCTCTGTAACATACACCGATAGCCTCACATGGAAATTCAAGGAGTTAAAATTTTATTATACAAATTACCCACGGGTAACTATCCAAATCACTATTAAATATTCCTTACTAATCATTATATAGAATGTTCACCAGTTCATAGTGTAACCTTAGTATAAGAATATTAAGATGTTAACCATTAACAACTTCTATTGTAATTCATTAACATAAAACTATATGATGTAACCTTGCATTCAACTGTATGATGTAACCTTGCATTCATTTCATTATTCATGTAGTCATCACATACTTTACATTATGAACATCACAACAAGAAAGAAATCAACATCATCAACTTGACACAATAATCAATCACATCATTCAACACCAATATACCCTGAAAACTCCGTAGGGTGAAAACCAACAAACGTTTAATTTTATTATTAAATGCTCACGAGGGTGTTCACCCCTCACTCAATGGCTTATAAGGGATACCATCCCTAAACCATTGTTATAAATATTACAAGGAAATATACAAATATCTAGCTTAAATCCATTACAATAATTATGATAGCATTTACCCACTAATCTTCATATCTTCATATCTTGGTGGCATGGATGTACCTACAATGTCAAATCGCCATCATTTTCTGCTAATGTTTTCTTCAACATACATTGGTGTGAGGATTCATAAAGTATTAATCAACACATTCACAAATCTATATCAGTGATGCTTCTCCATCTATTCATGTAGCGTCATGACATGCAAGCATAATATCACTACATGCTTCCTTTAAAAATACTGCGTATGTGCTAGTTATAAGCATGTAACCATCAAATGATGTCTATAAAATGTTAACTCATAAATTTAAAAGAAACTAATATATCAGTACAATCTTCGTACATGCGAATTACATAAATTTAATCAAAATAACTAACCCTTAAGCTATTAATTTTGGTGCATGAAAGGAACGCTAACACAATAAATGTTGTTCCCATGCATTCAAATGCATATAGATTACAAAAGAGTCTTCCCAAAGGAATGCTTAACACAACATAGAACATAGCTTCCAAAAGAGTCTTCCCAAAGGAATGCTTAACACAACAGAGCATGCAAACACATCTTTTATTTTCTGTAAGACTAATGTAATAAAGCATACAAATACATGTCTTCTTTTTCAAAGATTATACTAACAATATTTTCCAATGTAGTCTAACACAACATGCTATCTTTTCCCACATACAAATATGTATATTCTTTCCAACGAAAGCTAAATATGCATGATCTTATTCCAAAAGAAACTAACATAATAGTTATGATAGCATAAAGTACTCACATATAATTCTTCCTAAAGAAACATTATAGCTCAATATTTCTTCTATCCATGCAAAGAAAATATCTCTATAACACAATGAAGGTTATTTTCACATGCAAGAGCTTATCATAATAGCTCTTCGTTAATGTATGCACAACATATTTCCTTCTTTAGAATTCTACCATCATTTAGTTATTATTTTCATGTAAATAAATAATTACTTCTTCTTCAAAAAGAATCTAATATAACCTAGTTTCTTTGTCTTTCTACAAGTAGTTTGTCATGCTTCCTTTTCAAGAAATGATCATAGATAACCTTCTTTTATGCATAAAACTAGGAAAAAATAAAAAGGTTAGTTTAACCTTGTATACACCTAAATCAAGAAGTTGACACAATTCATCTAGCCATGCAATCTTTTCAAGAAGTTATGCTTTTCAAGAAATCTATAACTCATATTACTTTCTCTAGGAATTTAGCACAAAACATGTTCCTTCCATGAAATCAAGAAAATAGATATTAGTATTCTCTTCACCAAACATGTTCCTTCCAAGTAATCAAGAAAATAGATATTATTATTCTCTTCACGAAAAATCTAAATAAAATACGAGCATGTTATTTCCAAGGAAATGAATTGAAATAATAAATTAAGCAATATAGATAGTATTTGCACGCTTATAACCAAATACCACAATAACTAGAATTAAAGCATGTCTTATGCAAAGACACATTTTAGCTTTTTCAAGAAGTAGTATAGTTAATTTCTCATTCACCTAAATATCTCCAAGGCTAATCAAAACAAGTTTCACTTTCTTCACTTCCTTTATCATTTCATAACATTCAGTATTTCAAGTTAACTACTTATATAAATATCAATAAAAAGACATCTTTTCATACCTTAACCTTTATGCAGTAATAAGAATACCTTAAGAAAAGGACATTGTTGCATACATTAACCTTTTGAACATGCACTAATAAGAGTAGCCTTCAACACAACATCTCACCATAATTTACATAAGATAAACTAACAAAGAAAATACCTTTACGGCTCACCATTATTCAAAGTAAAGAAATCTCTTAGAAACTATCAAAGAGAATACCTTTACGGCTCACCATAATTTAAAGTAAATAAATCTCTTAGAAATTATGAGACTACCTTTACTATGAGTGTTAACTTGGCTCGAGTGATAAAAGCATGCATCCAAATTCCGGGCATGCTATTGCATTGAGTGAACTAACGTAGAATTTTGGTGACAACTTTTGTATTTTGTAGGGTTCATGTGAGTATCAATGTAACCAGTGCCCAAAGTAACCAGAGTAACTCTACAAAGTAGAGTGAGAAGGGATTTAAATCCCAGCCATGAGTACGTGACTTCAAAAAACAAAGAAATTGATAGAATGAAGAAAATACTTTCTACATCAATGCATCTGGAAATTCAAAGACGTCAAGAAGCATAGAATTCATGTCAAGATTAACATAGTAAAACTCATATCAAGATTAACATAGCAGAACTCCCCACGCATCTCCCTCGATATTGTATTTTATATTAGTTAAGACTTGGCACTTGCAACCTCAAGGAACCCTAACGAACTCATGACTCAGTTTCTTGACAACTAATTAATTTATAAGCCATGTTAACTACAAGATAATTAGATAAGAATAGTTTCTTAAAAATTGTAAATGTCAACTGTTTGTAGGGGTGTTACACTCTCCTTTGGAGGAAATTTAAGGTATATGAATGGACCATTCCTCATGACTATAACTATCCGTTAATGCATACACTAAATATGAATTTGAATTTGATTTTTAGAAATCATAATAATTTAGAAATTACTAACAGAGGTATACCAAGGTTCTACATTATTTCAATTTTATATTTTATATCCAAAAAAACTTATATAAAAGTTTATATATAAATTGTCATGAATATATTTTACTAGAAAATTTATTAGAACATATTTGATGAAAATATATTGAAATCCAAAATCTATACTATGAACATTATTTTCTTTGATTTCTAAATTTAAAATTTTGTCCATAAATTTAAAATATATATATTTTTAAATATTACATGTCAACGGAACATAAAATGAATTACATAGCTATAATATCAGTATTATTTTTAGATGTCACATATCAACACCATATGAAGTAATGAAGGTATGAATCTCTCATACTTAAAAAATTATAGATAAAATTAGTTTTTTTTTACTTTCAATTACTTTATCTCTCTATATAAAATTGATGGAAAATTAAAAAGAAAATTGAACTATTTTATTTATGAGTTGTCTTTAATGGGACTTTTTGAAAAGTTTTCCAATTTTTTTTTTGGATTTAATTTGTTAAACTCTTGTGAGAATTCATTGAAATCAAAAATTTGATGGGTAAACTCAATCACAAGTTTGATGGGTAAACTCTGCACATGTGACAACTTCATTAAACTTAACTAGTGTTAACTAGTTAAAGACAATTTGTTTAGTTTCTTTTATCTGGAAAGAAAAACTTAAATAATTATTGTTAATTTAGCAAAACTATTTTAGTTGTTGATTTATTAATTAAGAAGCAGTTAATCAAATCAAAGGAGAAATCTTTTAATATGAAATATACATAAAGCTGATGGTAAAGAAATGTTTCCAAGAATAGGAGGTGGTTGGGGACAGTTGGAAAGATAGTTACCTACTCCTTTGAGGATAAAGTTGAATCCAAGGGGAGGAGTATGGGTTCTGTGAAAAATGGTAAAGGGGAGTATTTTCTAGAGCTGGTTTGGGACCAGTTGAAAATAACTCACTGTAACCCTTGTGAAACCAAGTTCTTTCTCTGATTTTGACTGGATTGGCCATCCAGAGGTCAAAGCAGAGAGTGAGACAATCCACTGTTAACCCAGGGAACTGTCCGGATTCTAGAGCTAGGGAGCAAGTGGAGGACGTAATAGCCTCCCTTGAAGGTTGGGAGGACCACAGCTTGAGAAAGATAATCTCCATATAAGTATTAAGTTTGTTTGGTAAGCTGTGTTATTTGTATTAAATATGAAATATTTGACTGTATAGATTGCTATTTTCAATTTATGGTACAGATTGGAAAACTATCATACTAAAACAAAAGAAAAGTGGATATAATTTGATGTAAAGAAAAAACAAACGAGTTACTGTTGAAAAGTACAGTTTAATGTTTAGATTGTAGAAAATATATTAAACCTTAAGAAGGTTTGCAGTGAAAATTCTTTCAGTACAAAGAAAATAAATAGCCTTCTAATATGTCTTATGCAAACATAACATGATTGAAACCGAAATAAGAAAAATGAAGGATAAACTGTAACAATAATTCGTTTATATACATTATACATTGCATCATCTGTTAAGGGTGCTTATCTGTAGAATATATCTTCTGTTTTTCTTTTACATGTTATCGTTGAAATAGGAAATTTGAACTTGGAGCCCAGGGTTGGGGTGAAACCCTCTCCCCGAACAAACTGTTCTATATAGAAGGGGGAAGCTCTACACAGACTTACGCAATGGGGGTCCGGTCACCAATTTAAACAAGCTATTAAGAACAATAAAACAGAGGAAGAACGCTATGGTGGAAATTAAGTAACCGTATGCAACTCTGTACAGAGGAAAGAAACAAAAAGAAATACCAGAGATAAGTTAGTAAATCTAAATTCCGAGTACGTAGACTGGGTAATCATTCATGCGGATAATAAACTTCCACTGATTATACCATTGCCAAGAAAATTAAACCTTCCCAAATCGGAAAGAG